>VHKM01000282.1:2535000-2769981 GCA_007210695.1 Neogobius melanostomus
CTGCAATGAAGAGTAAGTCCAAAGATTTGCTACTACAAAAAAAAAGTATGGCACATTGTAAACGATAAGGTACTCATTGATTGTAACCTGGTGAACCTTTGTCTACAAGTCTGACGATTTTATTGACCGTGGTTAATAGTAAAAGAAAGTTGAATGACTGATCAGCCGCAGGTTTTGGCTGCATCTCTGGCCACGGGGAAACTCTGTAATACTTTAATATTTAACCAAGTCTGCCCACACCGGTCTAGTGGCCTTTGGAGTAACTCATATCAGGCTAAATTCATTTAAGAATAAAGGGCACACAGGGACATTTCTAGGGGTGGCCAAAGGTAGCGAAGGCCACCTGATGGTGTCAGTAACATTCAATTTAGCATAATGACTAATAATATATCACCGAACAGTGTATACACATGCATACAAATTTACAAGGTATTATTACATATGGAGAAAGTGTTAAACTTTCAATTAGATTTTGCCCAAATCTTTGTTGTAGTAGTAGTTAATAATAAAAAAAAATAATTATGGCTCACACTTGTATTGCGCTTTACAAGCATGTGTTATTAAGTTTCTCAAAGCTGTACACCATAGTCTGATGGAAGCGAGTCTGTGCCATCGGCCCCTTCAATCACCCCTAAGCACTCACTACATCCATTCTGGCCTATTGAACATGTTTTTAGTGTTATTTTTAAAGGCTGTGAACAATCCTGTTTCGGCCTTTGATAGCCAAGATCCCCTATTTGCCTCCTCATTGAAAGGAATAAGGTCTGGACATAGGAAGTACATTAGTAATAATACCAATAGTACCAATATCTTCTAATAAACAACTATTAAGTCACTAATATACTGTGTACTTTCAAGGCGTTGCAACCTGAGAGCTATCAAAACAAAAAGCCTAATCTAAATAAAATCTCCCTAAACTGGGATGTGTTGTAACTGCTGCTGTCATTTCAGATTTTGTGCCCATTGACCTGGAGGACTGGTGGGCCCAGCGCTTCCTGGCTAACATTGCTAACCTGTCCTAAATGCACAAGAGTCCAGTGCAGAGTAGCCCAGAGTGAATGCTGCAGCGGTCTCCACCACATGGAGATGAGCAGCGTCTGTCTCCAGGCCGAATGTAGGAGTCTAATGTAGAGGATGAGGACACAGGAGACTGCAGCGCACTGCCTCCACTGAACTGACAGTCAACCAGAGGTGCTGCTGCTCTCCTCCCTCAACTTGGATGATCTACTAACACGCCTCAGCTGTACACATTTGTTTGCTGATCTTTGAATATTTTGACAGGAAAAAAGTAAACTGTTTTTCAAGATTGCGTGTCTTTCCTTTACATTGATATAAATACATGCTTGCTTACACTTAAAAGCAGGGTACACATGATTTATGTGAACATTTCATCAACATGTTATGTTTGCTGATAACTATTGCAATGTTGGTTTGTCTGCAATGACAGTTACATGTAAAACATTTACATGTAATGAGAATGAGCCTGACAATCAGGGT
The DNA here is from genome assembly GCA_007210695.1 of Neogobius melanostomus. Lineage (NCBI taxonomy): Eukaryota > Metazoa > Chordata > Actinopteri > Gobiiformes > Gobiidae > Neogobius > Neogobius melanostomus. Next base: position 2,536,498 of record VHKM01000282.1, read on the forward strand.
TACCAGATCCTGTAGATAAAACCAGCTTTCTCTGACCTACACAAGCCCAGCAACCATCATGTCCTATATTCAGTGCTAGTGTAGCCTCTAGCAGTTAAAACACAGTAACTAAGCTCTGAAGGGTCTAAGAATTAAAATGAAAAATTGCAAGTTCACAAATATCAAACCTTGTGCTTGGTTGAACTTGGAACAGATTTATTTTACAGAGGGGTCAAATATAAATATCACAAACACTTAGTTACAAATATTTAAAAATATTTTATCAACATCATGAAATAAAAGTGTCCAAATGTAATAAAATGTTAATGGGGAGCTGAAGTCACTTTTTTCCGCCTCACTTTACCTTCACCGACTGTCTTGGTCTTTTTGACCCGTCTGCGGCCAGGGGCAGATTGGCCTGGTTTGGCTGTAGTGAAGGTGATGCACTGAGAGTCCAGGTAGTCGGCCAGTTTTGTGATACCAAGTCGAATCCCTGCGGCCTTTAGCTGCTGCTGGAGCTGGGACAGGACCAGTGGCTTGTACTGGAGGATCTGGTTATAAAGACTCGAATCGGACAAAATGAAAGCCCGGACTGCCTGGAGCCGATCCTGCAGACGAGAGGCCGACTGAGAAGCAGAGACGCCCCCGTCGCTGTCCGAGTCCCCGTCAGACAACTGCACCAGCTCTGGGTTTGACCTGTGCAAACAAATTTACCAAAAAAATATAGCCTCAGAATGTACTTAGCATTTCCATCTGTAACAAAAGGATCTCTAGGCCAGTGGTCCTGAACCCAACCTCCTTTTATCGTTTTATGTAAAAAAAAACAATCAAAACAATTTGTCAACAGTTATTTTAGGCAACTTCCCACAACCCACCAGTCGAGAACCACAGCTCTAAACTAATCTTTCTTGATGCAGTGGCGCTCATTCTCCAACATTGAGCACTACAGGACTACATTCAAATCACAATCAGTAAAACAGTGCAACAACTTCATAGCTGGTGCATCTTATTATAAATTTGACCTTAAATGTATGTGTGTGCATGCAAACCAAGTACCGAGTTTGCCATTTTTTCACTGACCTGTTTTATCAACATTTAATTCTATTCAGCTTGCTTTTTACTAGAGTTTTAATGATCGTTTCTATTCGTATTATATTGAGCTATTGTGACAAAATAACATGTGTATCAGTCTGTTTTTGTGTGCTTACAGCGTCGACTTGTACCTTTCAGATTCAGCAGTGGAGGATGTGTTGGAGCCCTGCGAGGCCGACAGTGGCTCGTCGTCCCGGGACGGTTTACTGGGGGAGGCTGTAGGGAGTTTGAACGTCGGTTGTGCACAGTTGGCAGGTCTGCAAGATGCTGAACTGGAGACTTTGGCCTGGGATGTTTGACCAGCAGAGGGCGCCTCATCCTCAGAGTCTGATCTGATCAGCTGGTGGGTGTACTGGTGGATCTCCTTTAGTTTGAGAACCATTTGGCGTTTTGGCAAAGGGCGAACCCCAAACCTGCACATATACACAATAAGACAGATTAATGTGTGTGAATGAGACAGATGGAGGGGTAACAGAGCAGGCCCAGACAGATTAATCTGACGGTGGAGGAGGTGATTAGATTATAGATTGCCCACTTAATGATTAAATGGCCATTACTGTCATGTGAACGTACTTGTTCAGCTTGTTCTTGAGGTCTGGCGTGTCCATGTCCGAGTAGTGAGGCATTGGAGTAATGGGAACCTGGGCCTGGCGCTTTTTGAAGTTTGATACTATGCAAAAAAAGAAACAATATTGTGAATTTCATTTTAACTTTGACAACGCACTGTAGTTTTCAAAAGAGAGTTTGGTCAATTATTACAATAACTGAGCTTTGAACCAAAGTATGGTGTTAAAAAGCCAAACCCAAAAGTAAAGTTTCATTTCATTCATGCTCGTTTCTTAGGTCCAGACACCGGACATGGGTATGTCAGCACTCTAATTGTCTCCACTGCAAAGCGTGTTTTGCTAATAGCTAGTAGCGGTTCGTGCGATTGCAATTTGATTAAAAATTTGAATAATTGCACATGAAATGTGACATGCCAACGCTAATGTTTCCAACGCTATTTTAAAAAGGCTAACTAATGCATAAACCTTTAAGCTGGCAACATTACTGCCATTGAATAGTTTCCAGCACTTACTCGGGGTCTTGTGTTGTGCTGCAGGTTTCAGTCTCTCAGAAAGAGGTGGGGCGGCATCTTCCTCCTCCCAGCTGTCCCAGATTTGGGAGTCCATGAGACTGTTGTTGTACTCTGGTACGATTTCATCTGGCGAGATAGCAGTCGCTGACTTTTGTTTGAGGATGCAACAGCCCTGGCATTAGACTGTAGGTCTGGGGGCGTGGATGGAAGAGAGATCAGTGAAGTTGCTTGGGAATTGTCCTTCTGCTGAAGAGATCCCTTGCTGTCTTCAAGTTTAAGACTAAAGCAGGGATTTTCAACACAGGCATCCAGACCCCAAGAGTCGTTGAAAGCCATAGGAGGCTCATCTATAAAGCTATGCCTAAAACTGGACTCTCCGCCTCCTGCCTCAGAAAGATCTCCATCATTATTTCCCAAACTTATCACCTCATTCTCCACTCGCTACCTATTTCACAGTCTTCTGAAAGGCTATTTTTATTACAAGACCTATTGCTTGCCTTGCTGTGGGATGAGGAACGCTCCGATAGAGGAGACAGATGGAAGCTCTGAACTTCTGCTTTCTCCGGACTTGGAGGTGTCCCGTCTGTTTCATTTCGAGTTGTGGCCATCTTTTCTGCACTGAATGGTGAATCTGGTAGCAGTTTGGATATGTCTGTCTGTACAGGTGTGCTACTATAGGCCGGGATGGGGAGGGGCGTGTCCTGTTTGGAAGAATCTAGATACGAGCGAGAGTGGCTGGCAAGGTGGGAATACTTGGAAGGACTTCTGGGAACAGCGAACCCGGAGGAGTCCAACAGTTTGTCCTTTGTAAAGTCCAGAACGCCTCGTCTGTCTCTCGTCTTTGAGCTGATATTGACCGTTTGCTCGAAGAGGTTTTGCGCAACGAATCTTCAGCAGAGGAACGTTCAGAGCGCTGCGAACCGTCGTGTTTCGGGAAGAGCCGAGTCCTACAAATGCTGCTTTTGGTTTGCGAGGAACTTGTGCGGACACTCTTCCCTGGCTGGACCGGTGTGGAGGGGATGAGCCAAGAGACCTCTGCAGAGCAATCTCCCTGACTCGCCTCGTCATCTGAAAGTTGCACGTCTATTTGGTGTGCATTTCGATCACGTAAATTAGGCATGTGATCTTCTTTAATACCGGTGAAGCTCTTGCGTGTTTTGGCGAAGGACTGTTTGAACTCTGCGTAAGATCTATGTTCATGTCATCACTGGAGTCGGACAAAACTACCAGCTCAGGCTCTTTGCTTTTGGAGGATGCTTGAGGGGAAATCAGTTCACACATGGCTTGAGCATCTTGGCTTTTTACACTTTTATTCTTTGACTTATTCAAAATCTCATCAATTCCTTCATGCCCTCCACAGTGACCGACTTCATCAGGGGCCAATCCTGGGGACAGACCTGGGACGGGCAGATTTTGCGACTTTGGTGGAGGGGACAGTTTATCGATCACACTGGCCGAGACTGAAGCAACGTTCTGGCAGAGATTTCAGACGACGGTAGACGGGTAGCCAGACGGAGCTGTGATTGTGATACATTTCCTGGTAATATGGACAGATCTTTTTCCTCAAGCTCACCCCAGGACTGGGAGAAAAGACGATTGTAACTGCGGTCCAAACTGGAGTCACTTTTAGTGTCATCGTTCTTTGTCGGACATGTGACACTTCAGGCGCCTCTTTATCGTTAACCTTTTCCTCCTCCACACTCTCACCGTCTTCTCTCTTTCTCTGAGTGGCAGCAAACTCGTAGATTTCTACCAGTTCATCCTCGTTGACTCGCTCCTCTGGTATTTCTCTGTCCCCTAACCTAAGATCCCCTGGCTGTTCGCCCATCTCGTTACTGTTGTTATGGTCTGTCCCTTCGTCTTCTGTGTCCTCGTCGTTCCACATGGAGCGGAGTAGCTCAATAAAAGCCTCATCTGTTTGTGCGCCTGTTTGCTGGTTGTGCTCATCAGTCTGAAGCATAGCCTCTTCCTGAAGTTGGCAAAAATCCTGAAGATCTTTCAAGTCAAACCTGGAGACAAAAGTTTTAAATTGGCATCGGCATCAAATGTAAACGTTTTACTGTAGCGTTTGTAGTATTTCTGCAGTGTATAAGCAAAGTAATGAAAGGTGGAGTACTTTTACCACCATATTTTTACCACCTATTGCGAATGAAGCATTTTGTGGTGAAAAAACAAACAAACAAGCAACAGCAAAAAATAATGAACGGAAGGTAAAGTAAAACAATTCCCTTGGAGAAAGTGATAAAAGTGAGACCTGGATGCCAGCTCGAGGACATAAGGTCGAATTGAAGATGGAAAGGAGCAGTGGGCAGTGTAGAGGTATTGCAGCAGAGCGAACACAGCCTGTCCCGGGACATCATTCAGCAGCACCCTCTGAGCAGCAGGAACTCCCTCCTCCTGCACCCCAAAGCCACTTTCATGTATCTGAAAAGAGAAGCAGCAGGGGGTACGTTGAATTCTTATTATTGTTTCCACCAGCCCTACCCTTCTCCACTCCACTCGGTTTGGCTCTACTCCACTTATATACCTGGGTTTGATTTGTAATGTCAGAAATGTAGTTCTGCCATCTGCTCTACCACACATTGTTTAACAGCTGAAGTGAATATGCAGTGCTACCTCAGTATCCTGACAATAATTTAACTCAGTGACCCAGCAGGCCCTGACATCAAGTTTTACGATGCCTTGGTGTCCTCAGGTCATCTCACAGATAATGTGAGCGAGGCCTTGGGTTCAGGGATAGCACGTATGCAGAGATACTTTACCAAACTCTTGTCTTTGTATAGAGATACTGTGGTGTTATGTGGTAGAGTTCGCTCACCCGGTGGGCTTGGGGGGATTTGGGGGTGTGTCTTGCCCCGATAAAGTCACGTTCGTTCTTTGAACCAGCTTGTGCCTCCTTATTCCTCCCCACAATACCACAAATATGTTCGGCGCCGGGGTATTACCTCTTGTCCATTTGATGTGTACAACTGTTAAACATTTGATGTGTACAACATAAAAATGCCACTGATTGTGCTGAAGGGCAGAACACTCTGTGAGCCCGCGGTCATGCTTCTGTGTTCTCCCTGTGTTTAGACAATAAATGATCACTTGATTCAGACTTTCTTCCTTGTTTATTACATTACTATTTAATATACAAAAATGCCATAACAGATTGCTTTACCCTAACTCTGTAGTATCAGGTGCTGTATCCATGATTACCAGGGCATATCTGCAGATATGGCATTGCTGTTGGCTGTTGTTGGTCACTTTCTAATTAAAGTATAAATGAAAGGCCCTAAGGATGCGCCAGACAAAACGTTTGGGCAAAAGAAGTATTTCAGAGAAACAGCTCAATGATGATAGAGACAGACATGGGACATTTTAACCCCTTAACCCCCCCCCCCCCCCCTCTCCAGTTCAGCTTAGCCAAATCTGAAAGCTTCTAGACCTGAGAGCTCACAGCCTGTGGGCCAGTGTAACGCCTCATTTGAAAGCTACAAAAACTCATCTATGCTTCTTCCTTGTTTTTGCGGTCAAGTTTTAGTCGTTTTCTTTGCTTTTTGTGACGTTTTTCGCCACATTTTTCACACACGTAGTTTCGTTAAGATTTCGTGTTTTTGTCACATTTTCATTGCTTTTATAAGGCATTTTGGTAGCATTTCGTTTTGTCAGTGTAATGTAACAGATGACGCCACAAAAAGGTGACAAAAACGTAAGAAAAAATTGTCAAAACCGCACCATCACTAAAATATCAAAATCGGTGTTTGGAGTCATAGAAAATATAAAGAATAGAGAATGATTTCTACTTCGCTATTATGTGATTCTGGGAGATACAGTAATAATGTGGCCTCTGTAAAAATTACACAAGTAATCGTTTACCATCTCCGCCAGCAGGGGGCAGCGCGCGTACACCATGAATGAATGAGCAAAGTAGACCTCCCCACAGTCCACCTGTAGCTGCACATCGCTGAGCTGAGGGTTGTTAACCATGCTGCCCAAGTCTAGGGCCAATTTAGACAGAAGCAACTAGAATGGAGGAGCACAGAAACAAAACAAAAACACATTACTACTAGAAAAAGTAAATTACAAATGGAAATTCTGCATGCATACAGTATTTTCTTACCGAGTGCTGTTTGCCTCCCTGTTCTTCTCCCTTAGACTCTGTTCTTAATTGCTTTTTATGAATGTCGTCCAGTCTCTCGGGTAAAAAGCCGCTGACTCCAAGGTTAGGCTGCTCCTCTTCCTCTTCCACAACAAAGCCACTCGAAGGTAGTTCAAGGTGTGCGGTGTGCCACTTTGCTGCTCTGCAACACAGACACAACTGCATCATTGCATAGTTCAAATACAGTAAATAAATGCTTGTAATGAATTGAATTTAATAATACAAAAATTATGACATTTTTCTGGTTATTAATAGGCTGGATTTGGAATTTACATTTAATCCAGAATCACTTTTAATAGCACATTTTAAATATGAAAGGCTAACTAATACAAAAATTACATGCATTTAAGAACAGGTTTTAAACATCACCCCATGGAGAAAAACATTTGTCATTTCTAAAAGACATTATGCTTCCTGAGTAACTGCCATCTCCTTATTGTTTTAACTGTGATTAATAGTTGCAGTGGCTAATGTGCCATATAGTGTAGCTCTTACTTGAACTTGTGACAGATGCTTATAATGTTATAAGTTTTACACTGAAAAGCGATCCAAGAAACAATTGTTGGTATTCTTCACCTTTTGTTGGCTGTGTGGTAGAATAGCTGAACTGCGTCAGAGTCATTCCATCTTCGGCCAAATCCATGAGGTCTTTGAGAGCCTGGCTGCACTCCAGGAGCTGCTCTGTGCCCTGGTTAGAAACTGCAGGTGAGGAGCGTCCTATTTGGGAGGCAGTTGGGAGGATGGAGGCTCTGGAGGCAGTTACAGGAGTTCCCAATTTCACAAGTTGCATAGTAGCGTCTTGCTTGTCCCCACTTGCAAAAGAGGGAACACTATTCTGAAATAGATGGAAAATGAAACAATGTAAGAGCAATTAGTTTGATTAAAATCAGTGAATAATTTTCTTACAGATTTAGCTACCTCAGGCACAATGAATTCTTTGAGTTCTGGAGAATAAAAATCTGTTGCACAAAAAACGGAGAGCAATGCGCTTTTTTGCCAAAGAGGGGCAGCATCTTTCCAGCCAGGCAAACCAGAGGGGCTCCGAGTGGGAGTAGGAGGAGAAGGGGCACGACTGTGCAGAAGGAGAGCAGAAACACGCTCCTGTATCCGAGCCAGCGCAACCCCAGTGTCTTGAACCACGAGCAGAGGAGGGGGCCGAGGCATTCCACCTTTTTTCTTTTTACTGCGTCCCACACCTACAGAATGAGACAATACTTAAGTCTGTCCAATTGTACATTACCTGACAAAATAACATCTTTTCAACAGACACATTTAATTAATTAAAGGAGCAACCCATGAGGTGCACTGAAGACCCATCACCCTGAACTCACTTCAACCTGAGTAGCCTATGTGCATGTTTTAGATTTATGGGAAAATCCAGAGAAACCCACACAGACATGGAGAGAACATCCAAACTAACCACCGAATGTGTGAAGTCATCATCATTGACGTGCTTTTAAGCGTTATCCTTTGATACGAGTAGCTTATTAATAAATCGATCATATAGCCAACCTGTGCTTGGTTTCCACTTCAGAGCAGGACTCCTGGGCAGGTTTGGGGCAGTTGTCTCAATAATGATGTCTCTCACGGCTTGTGTCTCCCTCTCTTTCTCTCGCTCTTGTTCTAGCAGCGATGAGGACAAAGCCATGGCCATCATGGTGTCTTCATCGAGATTTTTAATCTTCTTCCTGGGTTTTTTACTGACTTGCATGCTCGACTTGGAACCTTTTCTTTTTTGGCTGCCACTCGGTGCACTGAAAGTAGAGACAACACAATGACGTTTTACTCCGTTGACGAACATATACTGCAGCTCTACTTGAGAATACATTACTTGGCTGTCGTGGTGCTTTGGGTTTCCTCGGTCTGCCTCTGTAGAGCCTGCAGCAGCACAGCAGGGGGGACACCCATATCGGAGGAACAGCGCTTCAGATGGGACGACCGACTTTTTTGAGACTTGAACCCCTTTCCACAAATGGGACATTCCAGCACTCCAGCAGGGGGCGGTGGAGGAGCAATATGGTCCTCTTTCTCATCTAAACATCTGCAAGATGAGAGACAGAGTAAAGAAGAGCAAAAAAAAAAAAAGAAAGAAATCTGTTACGATTTGATTGGATCTGTATGGAGAAAATAACATCAAATATGTAGGAAAATCTGGGGCAAACAGAATGTTGCCCAAAGACTCCTCATGGAAAGGTCAGGGAAGTTATTTATAATGGCCAATCCTGCACACAGCAACTATAATTGCTTTCCAATATTTATACAATGGACAAAGAGACAATTATTAATTAAGTATTTAAATAAACAATATAAATTTAAGTAAAAGGGAATCAATACAACTGACTAGTTTTCAACAAGTCACAATTTTCAGTAAATGCATAAGTAACCATTAATGTTATGAGGCCAGATAAAACATAAATATAAAATGAAATAAAATAAATTAACAGGTCGCAGGTTTTGAGAAAGCATATTCTACAAACAAGTCTGTTGTAGAGGTTTTGGTATTTGTTAAGTGGCGTCTCCTTCTACAATTAATTATCCTCCATTCACCTCATGAGAATGCCATACCTATTTATGTGCTGTGTGCGTCCCTCGGGTGTCATGTGTGATAGGTCTTTATTGCAGAGCTGACAAAAGAACAGCCCTTCGTCCTCCAGATCCAAGGAGTCTCTCTGTCCAGCTCCTGCTGCAGACGCATTGCCAAAGCTTCATCACCGTCCACGGGTTCCGAGCGCTCCGCTTCCTGACACTCTGATTGATCCAGGCAAAAAACAACAACATTATGCTCATGTACAAACAGAACATGCACAGGGTGACCACATCTTTTGTTTGTACTGCACACAGTCGTTTGACCCTCTGTCGTATCAATATACAAGATGTTCCACTTATTCATGGGTATAGAAAAGTGAAATACATATGGTATAACACTTTTGGATGCTGGTTTCAGATAGTTTGTAGATAAACAGCAAATTAAATAGATGCAGGCCCTATGGCAGCTTTAATGTAGAGTAACTATTACAGCAGATAGTCTAGTGGTTCAGGCTGCTGCACATTATGGTAGAAAACTGTTCAGTCCTCAACGTCGTGGGTTTGAGTCTCGGCCTTGACAATTTGCTGAATGTCCATCTTTGCTCCCTTTCACCCGAGCAGTCTCAAGCCTACTGGCCAAAACAAATCCTCAAAAATATAATAATCAATGTGATCTCACCAGAACTAACATTTCAGTAACACAAAATACCTTGCTGATAGTGGCAGTGGTTTTCCTGGTCTGTAGGTTGACTCTGGTCGCTTAACACCATTCTTTGTGGATCATCTCTTCTGAACTGCTGCATCTTGTAGAGAACCTTATCTTTTGTCCTTGTACCGCTTTCGGCAGCCACAGATGGGCCTGGGACAGCTCCTGTACCGACAGCCTGCATCCCAGCGACAGTAGGGAAACTCCGAGACTCAGCGTCGTCATCTTTCTTGTTCTTGCTCTGACTGCTGGGCTGCTGTGTCGAGATCTTCTGCTGTTGTCGCTGATCCACTGTTTTTTTGCGGTTCCTTCTGAGGAGTTTGGAGCAAAGGTCTACAAAGTCTAATTCTGAGTCATCCATACTAATTTGCCTTTCTTTGCTAATGCCATACCGAAAGACCGTCTTCTTCAATAAAACACGTTTATTGGAAGTGTAGTTTGATTATTGTATCGTTAGCTAGGTCAACATACAATGCTATCACCACTAACACTAAAACAATTAACTCTCGTGCTGGATTCACGATCCATGGTTGTTGTGGCACTATACTGTACTAAGCTTAATGTAATAGTTTCAAACTTTATAATATGCAGCTAATTAATAGACTCACCAGCCTTTGTTTTTATTTTAAGAGAATCATGTTCTACCATGTTCAACTGAACCGCTTCATGTTGCCGTTCCGGGGTCACGTGAATGCTAACATAATTCTTCCGGTCACATGACTAGGATGCGTTTAGCGCTGATTCCCAGATTACGGTCATTGATCTATATAATATCGATTAGTCTATGATCCAGCGTCTTCTTTTATATATTTTTCTTTAAATCATAAAAAAAAAACACGTACATGAAATATGGAGCCCCTAAAGTGGGAAAAAAAAGTTGTATGCTCAAATATAAATAAATAAATAAAATTGGCCACGGAGCACTGAGATTGCATGGCTGGACCTAGCCAGTGAAGGCAGAACAGCTCACTATGTTATACTTTCATCTAGGGCCCGATCTATATATCGGCGGCCGATATTAAGGTATTTTCAATATCGGAGATATTGACCCGATATCAAAAATACTGCAATATCAGCCACCATTATATATGTCGGGCCCTAGATAAAAGTATAACATAGTGAGCTGTTCTGCCTTCACTGGGCTAGGTCCAGCCATGCAATGTCAGTGCTCTTGTTCTGACGCATATTGTGTGTCATGCAAAAAAATAAAATAAAAATAATATATATATTTTTTTCATTCAGGCCCGCGGCCAAAAAAAATCAGACACTTATGACTAAAACGAACATCTTCAGAAGTGATATTAACCAGGGTATGGAAAGAAAAATAAATAAAAGTTTTCTCAATTTATTGTCTGAGTCTGACCACACAAATCCTAATCGCTGCGAGAAAAAAAGTTAGGATTGTCAGTCTACTCAGTTATTTAGGAAATAAAGTTACACAAATTTAAAAATGAACACTAACTTGCAATGTGCGTGCAAATACATGGCTTTAATCCAAATTGTAGGATCCAGTACTGAGCTGCAACAAATGAGCACAACAAAAACGATGAGCAATGTCTCATTCTTTAGACAACAGAGTACCGGAGGTCTTCTGTTGCACACAGTTTATTTAACAATATGGTATATAAGTAAGAAATGAGTCTTTTACCAGTTTGTACAGCGATTTCATTTTCTCTTCCTTATATTTATAGTATTTTGTTTAATAACTTGATTTACAATAGGAGAAAAAGGTAATCCCCAAATTCAAGTTTGTGTGAGGGGAATGAGGGTTGACATTTTGTTTTCCTTGGGATGAATCTCAGATGTGCCCTTCCACATATAGAGCTCACAACTTGTGTGTAAACTTAAGAAGATGGGGCAACATTTAAGATGTAGCATACAAATAACCAGCAATCATTCCTCCTCAGCTCAGGGGGCTAGTCTTTTCTCACACTCTCTTTACACTTTACAACATCTGCATGACAAGAAAGTATGACAAATGCAAATAAACTTATTTTACACCCGCAAGACAGATTTTTTTTTCTAAATACCAGGCCACTGAGATGGCAGTCCTTTTTTTCTGAAACCAATTTGAGTGATTAAGGGTTTGTCAGTGTCTTCATGTGCACCTGCGTACATGCCTGTGTATACACAACCTGCAGCAGTCCATTTCCTATACAATTACAACCGAGTGCTCTTCATACACAGAAAGAGGAAGGGAGCCGTCTGTCCCTGAACGCATCATTTTGACTAATGGTACAACACTGGATTACAATTGCCACGTATGACAGCTTCAGAAGAGAACAAAAACCTGGCCCAACTCCACACACACAAAGAATAGTTTACAGTTGCAACACAAAACGTCTTAAGGTCTTTCTCCAAAGGTACAAAATAAAAAGATATGAATATAATAATGCAATTGTACATTTTCTTTAATAAAAAGAAACAAGAAGGCATGAAACCATACCAAATACAAACCAAAAATAAGTATTGAACACATTTGGTCTCAACCAAAAATATATTCTTTGATTTATTTTATTTTTTATTTTTTTCATTTCAGAAGCAACTTGCAAATCCCTCAACATTTTAAGGAAGAAAACCCAAAGATGTGGGTGTGGGAAAAAATGATATTCCCTAGAAGTGTTTTATTCTCTTTTGACCAAATTGTCTTTAGAGGAAACTTTTTACATGTCAGTACAAAAACGTTCTCCGCCATAGAAAGAAGAAAGCCCTCAGACAGGATAGTAATCCAAAAAAACTAACACGGGGACGGGAGCCATGGTTGGCCCGTGGGAGGGATACTGCTTAATATGTTCCAGCACAGATGCTACAATCCCTCAACAAACTTCTCTAGAGTGTCCCCTGTAGCATCTCCCACCATCCCTAAGTCACTGGTCAGTCCTCCTCTGTTCGGTGTGTTGAGCTGTGGTAGCATGGCGCTCTGTTCTGGAGCCCCCAAATGTCCCTGTTCCAGAGATGCTGACAGTGGGCCCCCTAAGCCCGGGTGTGGGGAGCCTGTGTGGGGTGGAGGCGGGTGCTGTGGAGAGGGCTGTGGCTGGGTTTGGACTTGCGGGGAGGGGCTGGAATGTGGTGGGAGCTGAGTCTGTGGGGGTGGCTGTTGTGAGGGCGGACAGGGCGACTGGACTGGGGCAGGGGAACGGACCTGGTTGCTGAGAGCGTTGGTAAGTGCAGGTTGTCCAGGTAGGTGCGGGCCGCCCGGTGGCTGTCCCGCCAGAAGGTGTGTCTGGGGGCTCATGGGACTGGGCTGAGCAGGAGAGCCCATCTGCTGTTTGAGAACGGCCTGCTGCTGCTGAGGGAGTTGCTGCTGCTGCTGTAGCATTCGTTGGTGCAATAGATTCTGGGCGGAGTCCATGGCCATGCCAGGCTGACCCATTTGGTTCATTGGTGACAGTTGGCTCAAAGGCCCCACAGCTGCTCCTGCCCCGGGCTGCATGGTGATCTGCTGCTGCTTGCGAAGCTGAGAATAGGTGGCAGTGGGCCCCGGGGCCTGTGCGGGGAACTGACTGTGTCCTTGAGGCATCACGCCCTGCTGTTGCTGCTGTTGCTGCTGTTGCTGTTGTCTGAGGAGCTGCCGCCGGTACAGCTCTTGTAGCTGAGGGTTGGTGTTGTGTGCAGCATTCATGAGCTGGCCTTGGGGTCCTAAAGTGGCCATGCCTTGAGCAGGAGGTTGCTGAGGGGGCATACCTGGCCGCTGTACAGCTCCCCCTTGCATCGCCATGGCCTGCATCCCTCCCATCTGCTGCTGTGGCTGGCCTGCCTGTTGCTGTGGTTGATTGGCATGGTACTTGGCTGTCCGCTGTTTGATGAATGCAGCCATAAGCTGAGGATTTGATTTAAGAATGTTGAGAACCTGTTGCTGTTGTTGCGGTGAGCTTGGGGACTTGAGAGTACGGAGAAGGTCTTGCAGAGCATTTGGAGCAATTGCCCCAGGCCTCTGTGGTGCTTGTGGTCGTGTTCCAGGTTGCTGTGGGATAAGCATCCGTTGACCTGGTTGAGGCTGCTGACCGGGGGCCATCATAGGTCTCTGCATGGCTATGGTTTGCGAATTTTGGCCTGGGACAAGACCTTGTTGCTGGGATTGAGGAGTCTGCATGGGGCCCGCTGCGCCAGGCCACTGACCAGGAGCTATGTTAGGCTGCATGACCTGTGGGGTCCACGAGGTCCTGGTACCATCTGCATTGGTGGCTGCATTGGACCGGCCATGCGCTGCTGGGGAGGCTGGTTCATAGGCAGACCATTAATATTGATCCTGTAGTTCTGTTGGTTCTGCTGGGCTTGTGCAATGATTTCTATGTGTCGCGCCATCTTCACTGCAGCCGGTGGAGGCTGTTGGGTCATCTGCTGCTGTTGCTGAGGCGGCTGGGGCAGAGGGGACTGCTGCTGGTGGAGGGGGACGCCTGAGGGCCAGGTTTGCCTTGAGACACCTGGGGCTGCCCATTCCGAGGGGCATTGGGGTAAGAGGGTGACATTACACCCACAGAGTTGGTGTCTGTGGCTGGTTGGACAGGGGCTGCTGGGAGTCTGGGGAGTATTGGGCTGTGCATGACCCGAGGGGGTGTTGGGAGCAGCTGTGGCAGGTGGGGATGGTAGTGGCATGGTCCTGCCCTGCATGGTGGCCATCCTCCTTCTCATTAATTGAGCTTGCTGTAACCTATGCTGCAACTGTTGCTGCCGAAGCTTGTGTTTGATATTCAAACAGAAAGGAACAGGACATTTGTTCTCCTGACAGTGTTTGGCATGATAACAGCACAAAGCAATGAGCTGTTTGCAGACGGGGCAGCCACCATTGGTTTTGCGCTTGCAACCTTTGGTGTGTTGGACCACACGCTTCATCTTCTGGCAGGAAGGGAGTGAGCAATTGGCATTGCGACACTGACAGGCATGGACTAAGGACTGGATACAGCGTTGGATGCTCAAGCGGCGGCTCTCTTGCGGGCTTTGGAGGCCTCCCCACTCTGGCTGTTGTTGTCGTCGTCCAGACCAAGACCCCACTTGACCATTTGATGCTCGTGGCCATTTGAGTTGTAACAACTGATGCACAAATCAAAGTCCTGACCAAGAAAAATACAAAAATAATGTAATTGTATCTTAAGAAAAAGGTACTACATACACTGTAAAAAACAATAGGAACAAAGTGCTCACCTCACAAACTGTACAGTGCCAACGAGTCTCCACATGATGTTTGCACTCATTACAAGTGTAGACGAAGCGGTCCTGGCCCTGGTTATGCAGCTCAACAAGCATGCACATTGTGCTCCACTTGCATCTCCGAAGGGAGCTGAACTCCCAGTGTTTGTCTCTGGCCAAGGTCAGAAAGGCATCTCGTCCATCCATCAGGTCACAGGACAGCATTGGGTCCGGGTCAACAAGGGGTGGCAGAGTATTGATCATCGGAGCCGAGTGAAGGTGGATCACAAAGAACACCTGCCGTGGTATTTAAAAGAGTTAAATAAATATTACAGACACAAACAAAATTCATCTACAGCATTTCACAGCCATATAAGCTGCTGACCTCTTTGTGCTTCTCCATGCTTGCATAAAGTTTCTGGGACAAATCATTAGCTACGTTTGGCATCCCTGGTTTCTTCTTATTAGCTCGACTAACGCTGCTCTTGTTTTTGTTGGTTTTTTATTGTTCTTTTTCTTAGCGTTTTTGCTGTCCCCTGGTGTTCCCTGGAAAAGAGAGAGAGATATTAGGTTCAGAATTCCACAATTGAAATCTTAGACTCTTAGTAATAGGACAAAATGACCAAACCCCTGTTGTGCTGTTGTCCAGTGATGTCAAACACACATTATTTCCAAATATAATCAACGATAATAGACTATTTCCTATGGTTAATGGATTTGATACAACATTACGGACCGCAATCAATCAATGGTTTTGTATAGCCCAATATCACAACAGGAGTTGCCTCACAGGGCTGCACCGAACATTAAGGCAATACAACAGAGCAGTAAATAAGACAATGTAAAGTTCAGGTGAATCAAGTATCCAGGCAAACATAATGTCCAAACAAGCGTCAGCAGTGGCGACGAGCGGCGCGGGTGTCCCCTGTCCTTAGACTCTCCAGCACGGCAAAGAAAACCTCAAAAACCCAGGAGGAGAAACGAGAAACCTTGGAGAGAACCACAGAAGAAGAGCTCCACTCCCATGGACGGACAAGCTATTATATAGAGACCAGGGCCGATGGAGTCCCAGAGCAGACGAGCCAAGATGCCAAGATGCACACAATGATTTTTCACACAAACTCTGCTTCCATTACAAACTGTCAAGACGAGCAGCGTACCTCAGGAGTTTCAGAGGCAGCAGTGTTCTCCTCCTTTTTCCTCTCTTCCTCTTCCTGCTCCAGTTCCTTTATGCTCTCCTCCAACACATTGGGCCAGAAGTCACCCTCAAAGTAAGGCAGCTCATTGGCACTTGTCAAACGGTCCTCTGTTGCCTGTTTGAAGATGTCCTATACCACACAAAAACAGATTATTCTTATTCTCACAGAGGGAAAAGGATATTTTAAGCAGGTTTAAGTATATTAAAAACGTGTTTTTATCTTTCCTCTTTAAACTTACTTTGTAGTCGTGTATGATCCTCTCAGCAAATGCCTTGTCCAACATTTTCCGGTACCACTCCTGGAGTCTTTTGGGCTTGGGGATCTTCTGGTCAGGAGGGTGACAATGGAAGATGTAGTCATCTCCTTCGCTGGGGGACAGGCCCAGATGTGGCCCTGCGCATAGCTGTGGATGTGAAGAAAAGTGAAGTAGGAAAGGAACATTATTTAGGCATTACTTAAACGTCTTTAATATGCAGGGCAATAGGTTACCCTATTTTCTTGACATATTCCAAGTAGCCAATGAGGATCTCATGGTAGACTGCAGTTCGTAAAATACGAGGTCTGAAGAAATGAATACTGTCAAGGTATGATATGTAGACCCGTCTACAAGAGAGAAACAAAATCTTCATATTACCACCAATAACCAGAATAGATTATAAATATAGAATATTTAATTATTATAATAATAATCATGCATAAGTCTTATACAGCGCTGATAAGGACTGACCTAGTGTTAGGAAAAGAACATTCAGAGCCATACTCCTGAACATGCATGCCAAAGAAGCACACATCAACACCATCAATCTCCTCAAAGGCGAAAAGTGCTTTGGTTCTGTAGGGAAAGGTTTCAGGCATTTCTCCCGTATCAACAAACCTGTTAAAAGCAAAATTAGAAATGTGTTTGTGGCAGTCAGTTCATTTCATTTAATATTTTTATTGCATTTATGCATTTTGTAGAAATGTTTAAGATCTATGACCTCAGCCTTTGGTCTCACCTGGATTTCATGCCTGGTTTGACTTCTACCGTTTTGTCAGAGCTCGCCACCACTCGCACAAACACCTCTCCGGCCTCTGGGTGGTTCTGTCTCTTCAAGTATTTATTCACACGATCCTCGATGAAGGTTCCCAGTCTAGTTGACTGAAGCCCTACAAGCAACAAATCATAAGAAAAATTAGAAGATGCAAGATTTTTATTACATGTATGTAGATTTGTCGTCCTTGGCTTTGAACTCCAATAAACAGAAATACTGGCTCAGGACACAATGCAGATATGAGCGGATTAAAAACGTACGTTTGGCAGTAAACTTGTTTTCCTTGCGTGTTTTTCCACTTTTCTTCAAACAGTTGTCACAGATGAATCTAAGACAGATTATGTGTTGAGCATGTTTCTAATGCATACATCGTGTATTTATACTTTAATGACTTACCCAGAAGGCCAGATGACCTCGTAGTGTAAAACGCATATCTGGTGCATCTTCCGCCCACAGTCTTTACATTCAACAAACCTTTGAAAAAGATTTATTTCTTTATTGGATTTGCAAAACATATACAGTATGCAAGAAAGGTGCTTTAATTACTAAGGCAACACGAAACACACGTCCCACCCCTTAGGTTAATGTCTATCCTGGCCTTAAACACTGGGGCCTGGGCCACACATCTCTCAAATGCGTTTACATGCGTGAGACTGTACTGCACGGCTCTGTGTTTCTCAGTGGCAAGGCCTGTCAAACTTCAGTGCGAGTGTTTAGCCACTTCTTACACCTGCAGTGACAATAACCTCCTGAACAGCCTTACATTCACAACTATGGCTGGTCACGGCAAATGCAAGGTTTTTAAAGTACAAACCCATGGTCCACCAGTCACAATCGCTTCAAAACACTGCACCGGGGAGACATTGCACTGAAGGTAATTACCATAATAAATGCATATTTTCTTCATCTTTTGCATGGAACAGCAGTCTGTTGCTGTTGACACACAATGCAGTTTCCTGACACGCGTAGTCAATGTAGCCATTTCTAATCCATTGCAATGAAAGTAAGTACAAACGCGACAAAGAACATGCAAAGCAGGGTCTAACCGCTTGCGCATACGCGGGATGTGTGGCCTCTACCTTATAAGCACATTGGGCACTTAACACATGCAGGACTTAACACATCTGCTTCACTATGGTTTCATGGTTTTTAAAAGCCATGGTTCATGGGTTAAGAAACAATTTGGCAACAGGCAAAAACAGAAATAAAACAACATATATAAACGAAAATACGATATTTCTGCAGAAACGTTACTCACGGTTCAGGGTCTAGAACATCATTCTTTTTCCTTTCAAACTGGTCTTTTGAAATCCTCCTACAACAAGGAAAAACATGTAAAAATGTATTGGTTTGTTCTGAAAAGTCAGCAGCTGTATAATAGCATTTCGTATGTGGTATTGGGAATCTAAAATATGAGGTATACAGTTTCTCAGGACATAGAAACTTATCTATTGGTTAATTGTGCGATAGATTAACTTATAGCCAATACAACGAAAAATGCAAAGCGACAATTCCTCACTTCCGAAATCCGTGTTTGGTCAATGTTGAGTCGTGTTGTGCAAACAGAGAAAGACCGCTGCTGGGACATACACATGAAGTATTTTCCGTCACTTTAAACACCACAGCGGCGGCAGCAGATGCAGTATCATAACCCTCACAGTGACAGACACTTACTATTTAAGTCCTATTGTCGTTTAAAGGCCTTCCCAGTTCTATTGTATTAATGTGAAGGAATGAGATGTACCCGGAGCTCACATGGACACTTAATATGCGAAAAACAAAAGGACGTACTCCCGATTACAGACGTTGGACTTTATTCTACCAGAGTCTGACTCTACTCTAAATACATCTACATCAAAGCACTGCAAGGGTATGTCTTCCCTTAAGTCCAGTTGTGTTGATTCACCCTTTTTTGAGTCTTCCCTTACAATTTTACAGCGCAGACCCTCCTCAGTGAGAGAATTTATAAGCTGCTGTGGACTACCTGCTTTAGCATCAGCGAATGTGTTGCGATTAACCTATTTATTTATTTGGAATCCAGGTTATGGTATCTATTACAGCGATGGTAGGCCGTACAGCATGGCCCAATATGATAAATTACGAGACATTTAGACTGTGATTCCCCAAAATATTTCTACAGTTCTGGCTCATTTACACCACTGTTTTTCCCAAGCTGCTGTGGTTCTCACTTGTTACTTGGCTTACCTCAACTGTGACCTAGCACGCATTTCAAAAATGAGGAATTGGATATCTATTTGAAGTCTGTTTCCTTACGTCTGTGGTTGAGCAGGATCATCACCTAACGTGACACTCTCCCCCTGGATTTCATTGAAGCACTTCTCACAGAAATGGTACCTGTTAGAGACAAGGCAGCATTTTGCCATTAGAAATATCGTTTTCAAAACTTGCATATGCACAGTTTGTACAGTAGGTGGTGCAAGGGAACAGGTTTAGAACTGTCATTTATATGTATAGGGTTATAATATGAAATACTCAACACTAGAAAGAAAAAAAAACATTCTTAATTTTAGTCAAACTAATATCTCAAGATACAATGCCGAAGCAGCTCATCATGTATATATATATATAAAAAATCAATACCGTCACGACCCCTAAAAGTAGCACTACACTTATTCACATCCTAAATATAAGAATGGAGGAAAGAGACAATTTAAAGCAGTAAAGAAATCTGTAAATGTAGCATTTTAGTGTGACTATGCAGGAAAAATAATGTATTTTAAATTGTCAGTGCGGAGAATGAAAACAAAAACCAGCACATCACACATACAACAGAAATGATACTGCCTGCCCAAACTACAGCAAACCCTCCTTGTATTGATCCAGTTGTACATAACCAATATACTGCTATAATCGTGGATTGTTTTTATTGGATTGAAAACATGATCAGTTTCTGTAGTCAACAGTAACCCCGTATCTCATACATAGTCCAAAACAAACACTTGTCGATCCCTTTAGTGGGCACTGGGCATACCACACCCTCCAAACCTCCCAAACAAACATACCTGTTCTGGTAACTGTAGTATGTGCCTCCAGTTGGTATTGTACAGAGCTGCTTCCCATAGCAACAGAGCGTTTGAGGAGAGAACTCATACTGAACAGATAGGAAAAGATTTGTTCATCAGAAGAAAATTCACACTATTTGTTTGTTACCAAGAATGAACACAAAAAATGGGTGTCACTTGAAGCTCACCTTCCTGCCACAGCAGTAGCCTAGGCCCTGCATAACAGGGTCAATCTCAGACTCAAACACTTCAGCGAGCTTGGAGCAGTACTTGTAGACGCGGGAAGTCTTCCGGTTGTAAAGCCAAGCATTATTAAACATCAGCCAAACGTCATCAACATACTGCCAGGGCTCTTGATATTGACCAGTGTCAAGCTTGCGCTTTATTGTAGAAAGGTCGATTGGGTTCTTCACAATGTCAAAGTAATCCTGGCAAGTGCACAGAAAATGCAGTTTTAAAATGGGTGCAGTCATTACACAGGACACACATACTTTCTGCCATGATGAAAACATACCGGGATGCCCAAAAGAAGTGGGTCTACTGGCTGTCTGAAGGGCAGAGACTCAGGGTCCTGTCTGTACAGAGACTCCAAAGTGGGCATCAGAGCCTGCCGTAACTCCTCAGGTTTAAAAACTAAAAACACAGAACAAATTGCTTTACAGCCAACATTAACCACAGATTGAATTGGATACGTCAAAGATGTTATTAAATATAAAAAAAAGAAAGAAATCCTGATGAAAGTCATGGATGTTAATGCATATCCAAAAGTTCAGACCATTTGATCAAACTATGACAGAGAAATGGAGCAACGAAGTAGTGTTTGGGGTCAAATGACCTCAGGACATCATCAGGGTTAAACCACACATACAATGGTCCTACACACTAATCTGACACACACTGCAGACCGAAACCGAAACTGTAATGTCAGGCGCAACAGCTCATGGACCATGAGCTGTTGCGCTGTGTCTTTCTCCGCTTCATTCTGGCTTTTTTTCCGGGGTAAATAAGACGAGTGCGGCGCAGCGCATACCGATTCATCACTACACTGTAAAGCACATAAGTGGAAGAAATGAAACAGCCTGATTTTTATTTTTGACTGCCCGTTGCCGTGGGATACAATATTTAAACTAATCTACAAAACTACCATTGACTTGCAAAATTGTTATTTTTAAATTAAAATCATATATAATTTCTTACCCACGGAAAATATAAACTATGGAATATGACAGATGACTGCCGTTTCTGTTGTCAGAGTCTGAATCCACCCTGAATTTGTTTTGGTCGGTCATATTGTGTCTTGTGGAAGTTGTAAAAATGTGTTTAAGGCTTGGTTTGTTTATGAAGCTTGATGTGGTCTCTGTTTTTTATTTATTTTAATTTTATTTATTGGTTTTATTTGGTCGGGACAGTGCATGTTAATGAACATACATGGGTCTCATGCATGTAAACAAGCCACACCGGATTGTAGCCTTGGGCTAATTTGCATCTGTTGTCCCCCATGCGCACTCTCAAACACACTCCCATTCATCCTGGTCTATTGTACATGTTTTTAGTGGTAGGGGAAACCGGAGTACCTGGAGGAAACCTATTACATAACCTGTTACATTGAGTTTATTGACAGTCACAATTTAGTTAATTTAATCATTGTACTCGGTAAAAGGTTTATTTTTAAGGCCAAAAATAGATATTCACTTAGTATCACTTTCTTAAAAACATTTATTCAGCATTTCTTAACTTTAGAAAGTTATATGGTTGAAACAGATAATGATGCCAAAAAACATAAAAAGTAGATGGGAAGTTCTCAAATGCTTATTTTGACTGCATTGATATATATTTTAGGTACCGGAATATTAATATGGAAGGAAACAACCCTTTGGGGAGGGAGGGAGGGAGGGTTTTTGGTTTGGTGCACTAACTGTAAGTGTATCTTGTGTTTTTATGTTGATTTATTGAATTTTGTTTGTTCAATACAATAAGAAAAAAGAAAAAGAGAAAAAAACAGCTGATATGAAGTCTGACACGGAACCGCAGCGCATTTCTCAATATAGCCAATGGTTTGTGTTAAGATTACGGCGAAACAAGTGGCACGCGGAGATGTCTAACCCCGGCGGACATTTGAGATAAAGGACATTGGTGGAAGAAGAGAACTGCTGCTTTATTTGGATTATATGGATGTATGGACAGCACCTGTACAGTAGCAGATGCAGGAGTGAGGAAGCAGGAGTCCCAAACCAAAGGTGAGATTAATCTGTCATTTTACACATAAAGGCGCAGTTTTACGTTACTTCCATGTATAAATAGTAGTTGCGGCATGAGCTCCCGTAATTTGATGTCTTATGAGTGCAGTTTGGGTCAGATGAATTGGAGTTTCGTCAACGCAATGCCAAGCCCGCGTTTAGTCGACTAATCACTGCTCAAAGCACGTTTTTGGTCGACCAAGAAAATCTTTGGTCAGGGACATCCCTAGTTATTACAAGGCCCCACAAGTTGAATTAAAAAGCACAAACTTTTTCTGCGCGACTGGGAGGGGAGGCTGTGCTGTTTGTTCCGGTCTCTTCTTCATCTTTGGGTTCGGTCTTCATTTCAGGCTTTTTCTCTTCCACCTCCATCGGCTCCTGCTTTTCTTCAGACTCTTCTTTCTTCACCTGCATCGAACTAGACTCATCTTCAGTCTGAAAGAAGAGATTAAAATGTTTAAATGCAAAACAATTTACAGAAACTTAATAAGCAAATAATTAAACGGCCAAAAATATGATTCTATTAGCCGGGCGAACCTCCATCTTAGGCTCAGTTTTGCCGCCAGTGGCTTCAAAGTCTTGTTGTTCATGGTGTATCTCGGTCTTCACTTCCTGAAGAGGCAGGTCGGCTCCGATGTGGGGTGGGTGCAGGTCAGCACTGGCAGCTGAAGCCGGTGTGGGCACCCTATTGTCCAGACTTGCTCCTGGTTGGGACAGCTGAAACACATCAAAGGGATATGGGTAAAGTGAAGGCAGGAAAACATTAACTGACCATTTCCGCAACAATCAAGTGCAAGATTAATGCTCAGCATGCAAGAGGACACTAAAACACAGATGAGGACCTTGCAAGTTTATTGTATTGTACCCTGTAGTATTCTGATTGACACGACTTATAATGCAGTTCTACACAGAAGTGAATGTGATGGGACAGTAATGGCAGGGATGGGAGTCTGCAGGCATGCGGAGGGTCTCAATCTCACCGGAGTGGTAGGGGGCTGAGGCGGGGCCTGCGTCTGTGCTGCTGCAGGGTGCTCCGCCTGGGTTAGGGGCTGGGGAGGACAGGGTGGGGTGGTGCCCTGAACAGGGCCGGGGAGGGTGGGGGTGGAGCTGCGGCTTGAGGGCTGTGGGAGCGGCAGGTTAGTGGCTACTCCAGCTGTGGGAGCGGAGGCAGCAGGTAGAGGCGTGGAGTGCAAAGGGGTTTGGGAGGAGGCTAGCTGAGAGCCTAGTGAAGGGCCAAGTGCATTGATGGGGAGGTTAGCGCTCTGCTGCTGCTGTTGGAGAAAAGGACACACACAAGGGGCGGGCGACACACAATACACAGGACACACAACGCACACAGTCAAAAACAGACACCACACCAAGATTAGACATTCCCTCTCGATTGTTATGATACAATATTAGAGCAATTAGTGCTTAGTATGATTGGTTAAGCAGGTTCTGATGTAAAGTAAACAGAACAAAATTTGGCTCACCTGTGTGACAGCCGCCTGTGCCTGTGGCTGGCCCATGCCAGGTCCCACAGTCACATTCATGGCCCTGGAGCAGCGACAGCAGCAGCTCCTGCTGGGAACTGGTTCTGAGGCAGAAACTGGCCCTGGTTTGTAGCCTGGCCAACCAGATTTCCAGCCCCATGGCCTGCCATCATGCCCTGTGCCGGGGGCACTCGGGAGGGGGACATGCCCCTCTGCCAGACAGGAAGTGTGCGTCTTAAAGCAGTACTAAGTAACTCTTGCCCCTAGAAGCCATAAGCGCAACTGCAGGTGTTGTAGCAGGTTGCGATTTTTTTACTTATTGTCCGTGAGAGTAAATAGAAAAAGCGAAGGGAGAGAGGGATATTGCACATCCAATTACACAATGGAAATTCTTTTTTTCACTCAAACTTGGCTGTAAATACTGTTTAAAGTGGCGCTAGCCCACAGTTAGCGTTGCCCGATAACATGTTAGCTTCTTCTTCGTGGTTCCATTAGTGTGTATTGGTTGCTCCGGTTCGGTGGCAGTCAAGTTGCAAATGTGGTTTTCTGGCCAGAGACACCAGGGGGAGATGAAAGACCCTCCAATCATGACATTAACACTTGTATTACCCCCAGAGGGACTACAAAAAGGATTTATTAAGGTAAACAAGTTACTTAGTACTGCTTGAAGACATAGCATTTATTTTGTGCGCTTCTGAACTGATGCTTGTTCTCAACGTACAAGACAACAATTCTACATTTGTATGTACGTACTTCATACAATGTTTAGGATTAAATGCTCAACCATATTAGCCAAACTGTCCTTACCGGTGGAACGGTCATGGTTATCTGCTGTGGGTGATTCATCGGCGAGGCTGCTCGGGCTCCCATTTGCGTCTGTGGTATTTGAGTGTTTGGCATCGCCATATGGTTAAACTGGTTGATTCCTGCACAGTCAACACATTTGCATAATAGCCAATAAATTACCTAATAGGTTTATAGCAACACAATTTACAGCATTCTGCAGAATTATTCACTCATATTACCTTGTGACACCTGCATGCGATTCATTGCGATCTGATTTGGCAAATTGGGCACTGCAACTGGACCATCTAGATCCATCAAAAATAAACATTATTCATTTTTTTGGTAATTTATACATTTAGCCATGCATAGATTTAAAAGCTCCACTCTGTACTAAACTTACTCTGAGTTCTTGTGCCCAAGGCATTGGGCTGGGAGAGGCCTGCCTGCTGTGCCCCTTGTGCAGCCATCGGAGACTGGTTGATGATTTGCTTCTGTAGCCTTGAGCGCCTCTTTTCTTCTAATTCTTTTGGATTTTATAAATCTTCTCAGCCAGAAAGTGATAGTATTCATCCTTTGGGAAAATAACAATTAATGCCTGAAGGTTGGTTATGACGAAAAGAGAGCAGTTTTAAATCCTTACCCTGCTGTTAGCGGTCTCATACATGTCGCCCTCTACTTTCCTTGCATAGGCCACAAGATTCTCCATTCTCCTGTCTTTCAGAGCTGCCGGGTCTGGGGTAGGAAATATGGCTTGTACCCTGTCAACACATGGACACAAAATGGACATATTACAATAATAAACTAACTTGTCAATATAACAAAAACCACAGCCCTGGGATACTTGCAGTTTGTGTACGAGGTGATTCCGCAGGTCCTGAGTCACATGCTCATGCCAGGCTTTCCTGATGCCGGTGGTGGAGGGGGCTGCTGTGGGCAGGTTTGCCATGGAACCTACTGCTGACCCATCCTGGAGCAGCTGACTGAAGGCAAAAGGTACATGCATTAGCAACAATCATAAATATTTGCGTTTACAAACACACTGTATCGAAGGGCGTTTTCAGACATGGTGGAGCGCCTTATGGGTCGACCCGAAACCGCCCTAGTTTTAACAGCATTTACGTCAAAGTTAGTTCAGTCCGTGTTCATACAGGCCCGCACCAGACGTCGCACCATCAGCCACATAACGATCAGCTGTTCGCTGAATTTATTCCCATGACAACGGGCATCAGCCTGTCGATGCACCGACACGCACGTGCGCACTTCCCCTATGTTCCCTATGGTCATTTCTCTCTCTCATGGTTAAATACAATGAGGCTGATATGCGAGGCGAGGAGAAACGACCTTAATCAGCTCACGGAAAGGAAAGCTTTGCAGCGCAGCAGGAAGGGAACGAGGGCAAAAGAGAGACGTACCTGGATGATATAAATTGATCAATTTGACCTCATCAGAGCAGTAATCGTAATGTCCTGTCATGCAGCGCGTACATTCATTCTTTCTTCACGCAAAAAAGAGGCATGAAAGCGAGAGTATTTTGGCCTGAGGTCGTTTGTATTCACACCACAACTGCTCCACCGCAGAGAGCAGCTTCAGGCCGCTCCGAAACCACCTGTTTCACCCGGACTCGGAGCAGCTGTTTAGACCGGCCTAAAGTGCTGCGTTTGGATTAACGCTGACCCAAAAGCCCTTTTAGGTCGACCTAACTAGAGCCTATGTGAAAGCGCCCCAAGTTACACCAGCCATTGGACTACAGATATAAATTAGCCTTTGACTACAATCCGGGAAGACGACACACGCACTTTACCTTCTCAAATATTTGAATTGACAGGCCATAATACAGCAACAGGTTATCCATCATTTCAGTAGTTATTATTGCGTAATTTTATAAATATAAATGATGATAAATATTACTATTACAACATGTTAACTATACCAAGTACTACTCATGTACACTGTCCCAATTAATAAATAAACAAAACTAATTGGATCTAACAAATGTAAAGGTCATGACTTACGTGTTAGTGTTGAGGGCATTAGGAAGGGTTTCTGAGTGCAGGTTATTCTGTTCTGAAGTGTTCACACCCATGGCTGCACTGCCAAGAGACATCTGGTTTCCTGTGAAGGAAGACATTGGAGCCCAATGAGAATAAATATTACTTTATTATTATATTGAGATAGGGCTGGGTACAGTTTCAACCTGCTTTTCGGTACCGGTGCCTTAACAGTATTTTTTTCCAATACCTATGTTTTTTTAATTAAATAAAAACAATGTGTATAAAAAAAGTATCGTTCAGAATGTCATAAAACAGCACAACAGGTCGCAGCAGCGTCACCTGCAACTTAATCTTTTGAGCAGAATTTTCCACTTAAGCAGCGATAAAAAGAGAGAAAGGACATAATTACCTTCTGAGCTGCAGGGACAGATCAGATCCATATCCACATCATGACACCGTTTTCTTTCAGCTAAAATTTTCTAAACACTGCACTGTCCGATGACAAAGCGAAAGCACTTCACATTTTAAAGATCTTTACACAGTGGGAGCGCTCACTCTGTCACTAATAATTTAATAATTGATTGGTTTGTCCCCCCTGAAGAAGGCCTTTGAGGTTATGTTGGTCCATGTAAACATGGCATAAAAAAAGGGCATTTTAACATCTGTTTTTTAAACAATCTTTGATATTTCCCTCACTGCAGCTGGAGTTTAGTAAACAACAGGCACGTAAGCTCAGGCTCCGTGTGTCGCTAAAGGTAAAAGATGTCTCTTGTTATCACTACTCTGTTTAGTCCTGGCTCAGACCGGTCGCAGACCGCGGCTCTACCATTTCTAATAAAATAATACTAAATAATTTTTATTTTTCGATGCTGCCCCCTACGGAGCTTTTCGGTCAGTACCAAGTAGGTACCGTTTAACGGTACCAAGCCGTGTGTGCGTGCATCATCATCATCATCATTATTATAAAATAATCTAATAAGGCCTTGGCAAAAAAAAAGAAATGCAATAAAATAAATTACATCCTGTGCTGTTAATAAAAATGCTTTTTTTTTTTAAAGTAACAAATGGAAAAATTGTAAAATCAAGTTGTCTCATACTATGCCCTGTTCACTTTTCACATTTTTAGACATCCCAAGACAAAAGTCTTCACCATGTCCAGGTAGTTTTGATTAAAAATAGAGTAATTAAGATTGAGAGCATATAGTTTTGTCTACATCATCCAGGCCCAAGTGTAATATTGGCAGGAGGACCCGGGAAAGGCCTCGTAAGGGCTGGAGAAACTACGTCTCTCGGCTGGCCTGGGGCCACCTCGGGATCCCCCTGAAGAGCTGGAGGAAGTGTGCGTGGAAGTCTGGGCATCTCTGTTCAGACTGCTGCCTCCGAGACTCAGCCCGTGAGAAAGCAGAAAATGGATGGATTCTATTTTTGTCCATGTTGTCCGGCCTTAATTGTAATATCTTTCTAAATACAGTGCATTAGTGATAGTATTACCGTGAGCCATGGGTCTCATCTGCTGAAGCTGCTGTTGCTGAGCCTGTGCATTGGGTGTTGTGGTCTGCCCTGGACCGTGAGCCTGCTGGACCTGGGCCTGTCCTGTGGTCTGACTGTTGTAGGTCAGCCCTAGTGCTGCATAGGCCCTCTGCATGGAGCTGGGGTCGATGGGAGCTGAGGTATTGATGGTGGGAGCACTGGGCTGGCCAACACCAACTGAGGACATGGGGTTCTGGAGGCCTGTGTTGGGGGAGCTCAGCATGGCTGTAAATAAAGACCAATCCTTAATTACAATTCTGACACTGAAAATATGTTCAAATTAAATTCAACGACAATCCAGACAGTAAGTAAATGCTCAGATTACTTTGTTGCTTTGGTAAAACAAGAGTCCCACTGAAGGGTTGTTTCCGGCACATTCTAAACATGATTTTTTTTCCATTACATTTTGGTCAATGAGTAGTGCTTTGTGGTCTGGGGCTGTTGTGAATGGACTGATAGGTTCTACAAGTGGAAAATGTTCTCAATTGCCATCCCACCACTGGAACCATATACATTTGGTGATAAAATGTGGTCTGATCTTTATTAAAATCATAAGAATCAGTAAACAGTGTCTGCTTAAACTAATAGCACCCAAACAATTACATGTTATCATTTTTATTGGCCATAACATGTAAACATTCACAGGACAGCGTGGAATAAGTAAGAGCTAAGAGTAAGGGCCAATTAGACAAATGTATGCAGACATTTAGACTAGAGTCAGTTGTAGGGCAACCTGAAGTCCAATCGCTGAGGTGCGGCTCAACCTCTTAACCCCCACCTTTTCTCCAATTCGGAATTATCCAAATCTAAACATTTCACGGCTGGAGTTTATGGGCCAGTATCACGCCTCATTGAAAGGCCTACAAAACAGATCCATTTCCTTGCGTTGTGGCCGTGTTGTAGTCACTTTTTCCATCGTTTTTCATCACATTTTTGCCACTTTTTCCATCACATTTTGTTTGTATACTTTATTATCCCCGTAGGGAAATTTGTCCTCTGCATTTGACCCATCCTTCAATGCCGCTGGGGCAACCCATAAGGAGCAGTGGGCGACGGCAGTGCCGCGCCCGGGGGACCCATCTCCATGATGGAGCCAGGCTGATGGTCAGAATCACCTGGCTGGAGGGGGGAAAAAATTCACCTGTGACTTTTTCATTGCTTTTTTATCACTTTTTGTTGCATTTTCATCACATTTCTGTTGCTTTTTGGAGGTGGGTGTTAAGAGGTTAAAGCTGCCCTTGCCACTGAAAAACACACACACTAGTTAAAAAATGTCTCTTGTTGGGAAGCACTGTCTGATGTGCACTATGTCTCGCTCAAAAGAGCTCTCTGAGGAC
The DNA here is from genome assembly GCA_007210695.1 of Neogobius melanostomus. Classification (NCBI taxonomy): domain Eukaryota; kingdom Metazoa; phylum Chordata; class Actinopteri; order Gobiiformes; family Gobiidae; genus Neogobius; species Neogobius melanostomus. Next base: position 2,565,756 of record VHKM01000282.1, read on the forward strand.
CTACGATCAAGAATTGTTGATTTGTATAAAGCTGGAAAAGGTTACAAAACCATTTTGAAAAGTCTCGATGTTCATAAATCCACGGTTAGACAAATTGTTGCACTGTTGCTTCATTTCCAAGGACTGGCCGTCCTGTAAAGATGGCTCCAAGGGCACAGTGCAGAATACTCAATGAGGTAAAAGAGAACCCTAGAGTGTAAGCTGAAGACTTGCAGACATCACTGGCACATGCCAACATCTCTGTTGACAACTCTTAAAAAATAATAAATAAAATAAAAAAATACATTTTTAGTTTTATATAGCGCTTTTCTGGACACTCAAAGACGCTTTACATTGCATTATTCATTCACTCCATATTCGATGGTGGTAAGCTACTATTGTAGCCACAGATGCCCTGGGATAGACTGACGGAAGTCTGCGCCATCGGCCCCTCCGGCCACCACCAACCAACCACTCACTCCATTCGCCAGGCTTCCTGGTGTTACCAAACGGTCTCCAATCCAAGTACCGACCAGGCCCTTCCCTGCTTAGCTTCCAAGGTCTGACGGGATTGGGCAGAGCAAACGCGGTATGGCCGCTCTACAATACGTAAAAAACATTGAACAAGAATGGGTTCATGGGAGCATCATGGTGTGGGGCTGTTTTGTTGCCTCAGGGCCTGGACAACGTGCCATCATCAATGAAAAAATGTATTCACAGGGTTATCAAAATATTTTGCAGAAAAGCTTGAGGCCATCAGTCCAATAGTTAAAGCTCAACAGAGGATGGGTGTTGCATCGAGACAATGATCCAAAGCACAAAAGCAAATCAACTTCAGAATGGTTTCAGAAGAATAAATAAACGTTCTGGAATGGCCCAGACAAAGTCGCAGGCTATGCCGCACTTCAGCCTGCCCTTACGCTCTGAAAAAATCCTGGCGACAACCCTGCTGATTGTCTGTCTAATCTGTAACTAGAGGAAATGTCTGGATGATTATTGCTGCCAAACAAGGGTCAACCAGTTATTAAATCCAAGGGTTCACTAACTTTTTCCTCCCTGTCCTGTGAATGTTAACATGTTATGGCCAATAAAAATATGATAACATAATTGTTTGGGTGGTATTAGATTAAACAGACACTGTTTACCAATTCTTGTGAGTTTAATAAATATTAGACCACATTTTATGACCAATTTAGGCATAAATGTGAGAAATTCCAAAGGGTTAACATACATTTTCCTCCCACTGTATGTTCTTATAAAGTCATCTTCCAAGGCCTTTCATATTGCATTCATTCATTCTCAACATTGGGTGGAAAGCCACAAATACAACAGTATCTGTAACACTGCAGCTGTTTTGGGCCTGACAGAGAGGGCTGTTGCACAATGGCAACAATGTTACACGTTTCCCTCAAACTGCATTCACACGTGTACGCAAACGTCTTACTCAAGGACACAAAGACTGTTTCACTTTAATTCCTATTGTGTACCAAGTAGTGACACTAAAATTTCAAACTCGATTTTGATACTGAAAAAAATAAAATAAAAAAAGAGGGGTTGCTATGTGAGTGCTTAACATGCAGCCGGAGGAAAAAAGACAGAAATCATCGATACCTGCTCAAATGAATATCTAGCTTCGATACTACTTTAAGTATAATTTAGTAATGAGGAATTAATTTTGTTGCCAACCCAAAGGCAATCTACTTACGCTGCTGAGTTCTTTTGTCACTGGCATTTTTCAATGGTAGACAAACAGGACAATCGTGCCGCGTGCAGTTTTTCCAGTGAGAGATGATCTGTCTGGACGACGCACAATGAGCAACTGCGGCAAAGAAAATTTGTATTAATTACATTAAATATGAATAACTTAAAAGTAAAAGACATACATTTTATTGAAAGTGAAAACACTCTTAAATGTAATAAGTACTATGAGAAATAACTTACATACATACATTTATCTAAATGTAACTAATAAGTAAAAGTAAGTAAAGCAAAAGACCCCCAAAAACCACCTACACCTGGAGATGAAGCATACCTTGGCAGGACTTGCCAGCTTGACAGTGGGTCATGTGGTTGAGGACGTTCTTCATAGTGCGACAGTGGGGCAGTGCACAGGCCCTCACCTCCCCATTGGCCTGCTCTCTGCGCTGGCATTTGTGTGCATGCAGCAGCAGGACCAGCTGCTGCTGGATAAGTTTGCGCTTCTCTGGGTCGGCAGTGGGTCCGGCTGAAGGCACTGCCACTCCGCCACCACCAGCCAGAGGGAGCATCGCCGTCTGCTGCTGAGGCTGCTGCTGGAGCTGCTGCTGGGGCACCAAAGAAATGCCCATTAGACATTTCATGAATCTTACGCAACAATAACAAACCACAAATCAGGTTGAGATGCATATTAAAGGAGCTATATCATGAAAAATCGACTTTTTGGAGCTTTTAGCCATGTTGTTATGCTATTTCCTTATCAAAAACACCCCCAGAGCGGCTTTTGGCTTCTTCACGCAGTTCTAAGTAATCCTCCTGAATCCTTCTCTCTGAGCAGCTGCTCTGCTCTCTCCTGGTAAACGACTGAGTTGTTCAGTTGTGTCGTCAGAAAGGAACGGAAGTGCTCTACGTCTGTAATGTAATGCCTTACAGCCTGATTTTAATTTATAAAACAGCTTTTTCATAATTTTTGTTGTAAGAGAGAAATAAATAAAAAACAAACAAAAAAAATTAAAAGAACTCTCCGACGAGTCTGTGCTGTCCCAGGAGGGTAAACAAACTCACCCCGGCCGGAGGATCCATGGATCGGAGCAGAAGTGTTTTTTGGACTGAGCTCTTTCTAACCTACTCTGGACACCGCCTGTTCTTTTTTCTTACCCAACGATAATGTCACGGATGCGCATTTGGCTACGAGAGGATTATTCAACCTTACTAAAGAAGAGTGCACTCGCCAGAAGTTGGAATTTCTTTCCGGGATTCAGCTAGCTACTATATCAACCAACCTGATATGATAACCTTGGCCAGAATCAAAGTGGATTAACTTTTATAACCAACGCGATCCCATAACCCGATGGGGAGGCCAGGCTGAGCGGTGAGGCAATCAAAACATGTGTTAGCCATTTATGAAACTGTTGCACAAGTCAGCTCCTTATAACTGCATTATGTGAAGTAACTTCACTTTTTACAGCGATGTTTATATTTATAATACTGTAAATGTGGAATGAGCGGAGAGAGGGCGGAGTTAACTGAATCGAAGCGTCTTGTCTTCCGGGTGGGAAAATACCCCCAGAAAATACTTATATTTCTCTCAAAAATGAGTACTCCATAGTGATAGAGGTACAATATATCATAAAATGCCTATACTTCACTTTGGAATGGCTAAAATAGCATGATACAGCTCCTTTAACAAGCGGTGTGGACTTATTTGAAAACATGAGACTTTATTTGAACAAATGGTCTAAGACTTGATATTCAACTTGAAATTAGACACACATGACTTAAAGTGCATTTATATAAAGTGCAAGTTTTTTATAATTCTTCTTGATTTGGTGGGATAATACCTGTGTTAAAGAAACTATCACAGTTTTACACCGATAAAATATCAGCTTGTGGAGAAAGTATGATTAAAAAGTCAAAACTGTGGTTATGTCCTTAGCAACTCCTTAGCAACAGTAGAATGCTCTCCAGTGCGGTCGTAGAAGAAGGTAGGTGCAATAAAAATACAGCAGATGGCACTCTTTTTTTGTAGGTATTTGACAGTCTTTTTTCTTATATTCTTGATCGGATTTTATGATTAGCTATATTTATATTCAACTGCATTGGTAATTTACTTCAATAAATGTAAGTTATTGTGTGTGTGGAGTCAGCCATTATTTGTATAAATGCACTTCTGGTGCATTCTGAGTTTTCTTCAACTCAGGTGTAACTCGTTTTATTTTTTAATGTTTATACAATTCTTTGCATTAATTAAAAGTTTGCTTATTTAGAAATGCAGCTTATTTAGTTTCTTTTTAATATATTTATAAGAAGTTGGTTCCACGCAGGAAATAAGCTCCTCCTTCACTTTGCGCCGCCTGCATCAAAATAAAAACATTCACCATGCTGACAGGACAGACGTGCATCGGCATTTTGAGGAACAGCGGAATAACAGGAGTTTATCTGTGCACACAAGGACTTTATTTTGCCCGCGGGACGATTATGCTTTTCCATATTCATACCAGGATGGATATTTTAGCTGCGTGTGGAGCAGTGGCTTGCCTACCCAGTGGCTAAGGAGCCGATGTTTTCCAAAACTTGGACTTTATTTATGGGATACTTTGAGGACTATTGAAGGCTTTCACACAATGGAAGAGCGACGTCTGCGTTTGGTGAGTACTGTAACTTTTAGTTTTTTGCATGTTAAGTGAATCAACAATTGGCTATAAGATACTGCTGCTTTGTGACTAGCTTCTTAGGGCTGGTGTTCACTGTGCAATTTATTTTTTATTTGTCACTTGACTGGGGATGGGACGATAACCGTTTCAAGATATACCTCGGTATTAAAATGCTACGGTATCACTATTCTTGCAAAAAAAAAAAAAGTTGTGCTCCGTGCAAACCCCCGCTCTCCCCTTCTGCTCCGCTGCTCCTCACCTGACCCCGCCGTTAACAATTTGCAGTTTCGTTCTACGTCACTTCCGGTGCCCTATGGCCAATGCGGAAGTGATTTTTTTTCCAAAATAAAAAAGGTATTTTTTTGCCAGATTTAGGGAAAATTTTAACATGAATCTCTCAGTCGTACAGGAGTTGTCCATCTTCAATGAAGGTACTTGAGTCATCTTCTGTACTCAGTAGTTGAAGTCTCAAGAGCTCCAGACCTCCTCCCTCCAACATCTCTGGAGAGGAAAGAAGAGCTTTGGCAGCCTTGAAGGACGAGAGCATCACCATCCTTCCAGCGGATAAAGGTAGATGTACAGTGGTCCTCAACACAGCTGACTACGAGACCAAGGTCAAGCACCTGCTCTGTGATGAAAACACATATGAGCGACTGAGAAGAGACCCCACCAGCGGGTACAGGAAGAAAATTATAGAGCATCTTCAGAAACTAGAAAAGGAAGAAATAATTGACAAAAAACTGTATTACAAGCTTTACCCGAGAGAGGCTATTCCGTGTATTTATAGTCTGCCAAAAACACACAAGGAAGGTTTTCCTCTCAGACCCATTGTGAGTGGCATTAACTCCATCACCTATAATCTGGCGAAACACCTCAAGTTCATCTTATCCCCTTTGGTTGGCAACACAGAACACCATGAGGAAAACACAAAGGAGTTTGTGGAGAAGATCAAACACCTGCAGCTGGAAACAGATGAAACCATGGTGCCTTATGATGTGACAGCACTGTTTACATCTGTCCCAACCTCAGCAGTAGTCACAGGGTGAGGAAGAGACTGACTGAGGACAGCACTCCAGCTGATAGGACCAAGCTCACTGACCACATTTGCCAACTACTGGAGATCTGTCTTAGCACCACATATTTCCAGTTCAGGGGTATCTTCTACAGACAGATCCACAGCTGTGCAATGGGCTCTCCAGTTTCACCCATAGTGGCTAACCTCTACATGGAGGAAATGGAGAGGAATGCCTTGGTCTCATACCCAGGAAACAAACCCAGTCACTGGCTCAGATATGTAGATGACACGTGGATCAAAATTAAAGAGAAGGAAGTGGCGCCTTTTACAGATCACATCAATGCTGTGGACCCCAGCATTAAATTTTCTCGGGAGGACGCAAAGAAGAAACAACTTGCCTTTTTAGACTCTAAGGTTATCATAGGGGAAAACAGACAACTTCAGACAGAGGTTTACAGGAAGGCAAATTCAAAGGTATTTGATGTTTGACTCAAACCAGGACTTTGAGCAGGACTTTAGTCCGCTGACGAAGCCTTTTGGATGAGAGGTAAAACGTTCGAGACTTCAACTACTGAGTACAGAAGATGACTCAAGTACCTTTCATTGAAGATGAATCTTGAATGTAATTGTACGTATTTGTGAAAATGTAGTCTAATGTGTCATGTGCACTTTAAAAGGTGCATTATGGAACTTTTTATGTTGAAAAAAAAAAAAAAGTTTATATTTGTGCAAATTTGACCTTGTAGTGACCCAGCGGCTGTATGAGTGGTCAGCAAGGCACCTTTGCTTTCCATCTCGGTGGCCTCTGCAATGCTCTGGGAACAAGTGTTCTGTAAGTTTTCTAGTGAGGGGCCCGTCAGCAGTGAAAACCTTCCAAACAATTGAGGAGAGCACCATTAAAAAAAAAAATGAGTTAGCGCCAAAATCAGAAGTGTATTTGGCCATTATTGAAAAGCCGATAAGAAATTTTCCGCATAACGCGATATCCGCCGTATTATATTGCCCTGCATCCTGTTTCTTTCCAAGCAGCGATAAACGCCCATTCATTTTTGTCACAGAACGCGACAAATCCAGCGCACCATTCTATGTCGTGTTGACAAACATGGCAGCGCCCTGAGCGGAACCGGCATCATATACGTCTTTGTGACTTGAGGCCCATGACTCTCCATGACTTGCTGTGACTTTATAGTTATTATTTATTTGAGTGAAACTGTTGAAAGATTAGGATTCAATGCGTAAAAGCGGCGCATCTATGTTTACATATGGTAATTAGCCACATGCTTTTTCAGCTTCCCTACGGAGCGCGTCTAATCAATAAAGCCAAAAAGGCAGGAAGAAATGCGTGTTTCTTTGGATGCATTAAAAGCTTTCTACAGTGAGTGAAGAGGTGAAGATTCATAGAAATTTATTAAGGACAGGAAAACGTTTGAAACAATGACTGAATCTACGGCACAGACAGGAGCCTCCAGAACGACGATGCGTATAAGAGCTGGATTAATGACAAATCTTGGGGGCTTTTCGTTTTCTGTGTTTTAAGGCGTTCTCACGAAAGTTACAGCATTTAGTTGCTATTTTCCGCAGCCACACAGAGCCCAGTGACAGCGGGACTGAAGGCTGTGCGGAGTCGACTTTGTGCAGGGGCGAATCCGAGTATACAGGGGCTGGGGCATTACAGGGGAACCACTGACAGAAAAACTGCCAGAAACTAACAAAAATGAAAATATATATATGAAAATATGTTATATTTATATTTCAGACTGCAGGGAAAAGCAGCTCATGTTTAAAAGACTTTTTTTAAGTAGGCCCCCGGGCCCCCTTCCATAATATGCTGTCCCAGTAATGTTGTACATAGACTGGAGCATTTAATATATATATATATATATATATATATATTTTACATTTTGTGGCGATTAAATATTAATTAGACTTTAAATCCAAATCCATTAAATTTTAAAAAGTTTGATTTTAGCCTAAATTTTCAAAATCGCTAAATCTTGAGAAAGCACTTTATATTTTAAAGTAGATTAAACACATTTTCAAAAGAAGAATTAGGCTTAACGCTGACGTTTGTGACTTGAGGTGACTCTACACTATGTTTACAAAAAAGATGCAGTGGATTTATAGCGTTTTAACAAAAAAATAATCTGATTTTTAAAATAAATCTTGAAAAAATTAAAATCTAGATTTGAAATGTTATTGTTATTACAACCTTGAGATGCTGTATAGGAGTTTGGAAAAGAAAATTATGGTTTTCATCATACCACTTTCTTGCTAAAGAAAACACATTTTTACTCAAAATTACTCAAAATGGATTTATAGCGTTTTGGAACCAAACTCCTCAATTGATCCTGGAGCGTCCTAGAGACCACCGTGATGGAAAATATAGGAGCCATGCTGACCACTCATACAGCCGCCGCTGGGTCACTACAAGGTCACAGACACTCAAAGATCAACTCTTTTTTCCCCCACATAAAATAATAAAAATAATTCCATAATACACCTTTAAAGAGTTACTAACCCCCCCCTTCCAGAGCCTCAGCCTCAGAGCCTCAGATTTGAAAATCTCAACAGAAAAGGGGCGTTGCCTGGAGGACTAAGGGGCGCGCGGGAGGGGGGAGAGGAGTCTGGCTCTGTGATTGACAGGCCTGAGTCATCTGACTTTGACGCTGTAGTGCTACTCGTGAAAAAAGTCAGAGCATGGAGTTCCAGCGAGCTAACTTGTTTAGCAACATGTTCCACTGGGACAACTCTACAGCTCTCTCTACACAGGAGAAGCATCGGGACAGACAGAGGCCTTGTACCTGAGACTGCTCTGAGGCGCTGGCTTATTTTATTAGAGTGATTCTTGTAATTTACAAAGCTAGCTGCTTAGCATTGAGCAAGATCGATGTTAGCATCGCAGCTAAGGGACCCAACGTAACTGTCCTGGCTGGCTACTTTCAGAATTTACCGATCTATTTTAATGTAGACTTTTTGCTGTAGTCTACATAAGCATGGGAGATGTATCTGTGTCCTCAGCAGAGCATGTGTGAGGTATAGAGATATGACTATATGTATTACAAAGCTTTATTTTATTTTTCTTACAGCAAAGTGCACAAAACATGTCGCATAAACAAAAAAATAAATATATAATATTGTGCAGGAACACAGTCCTTTTGAAATTGTTTTCGGTTTGTCATTGAAGATAAAACAGAATCATCCATGTTTATCTAAAGGCTTGACTAACGGTCTGTAACATTGTGGACTCAAGAGCAAAAAGTAATTTCTATTGCTAAATTTAGTGAATTAAAGGTTTAACCAATGTAACACATGCACTAACTACCACTAAATTACTCTGTAAAAACTATATTAAAGTCTTTAGCTTTAAATGTATGCTTATTTAGTTGAATGATGAAATAATGAAAATTATGGTGTCAGTTTTATTACTTGACTTTATTACTGTTCTGTAACTAATGACTAAAACTACAATATTAAACAACGCTATTAACACTACACAATTATCTATAATACAAAAAGCTATGCTAAAAAAATCTACCTAAATGCTATAACTAATCGCAAACCTGACAATTGATGAAAATATTCTCTCGCTATTCCTTCTCCAACTTGCTACGGGGGCGTGAGCGAGACTGGGTCACTTTTATAGCCCAGAGCGGCAGGACAACTGACGTCAGGCTTCACTGCTGACGTCAGGCTTCACGCCTGGGCAAATAGGAGCGCCAAATTCAAAAATCAAATGCAGTAAAGACCGATCGCCTGTAGATGGCGCCTCACTGACGGTTTTAGGCATAAAGTTGATCTTTCAACTAATTTACACTAAAGTGCCAAAATTAGGACCAGGATATGTAGACACTATTGGACACTCATTTATACAGTTTATCAGCAAAAAAATGGGATTTCAGGGTGAGTTTTCCTTTAACTTGGTCTTAGGCCTTGTGATATGGTAAGTCTTTTTTATAATTTCTTTACTAACAAGTTACTTTCCCTTCTCTTTGCCTTCTGCAGGTAGCAAATTCTAAGCAGAGGGCATAAGGCTCGACTTGGACTTGCTCCCACCTCTGATATTTGATATTATCTGTATTTACTCTGATATTATAAGTTCACCTAGTCCTGGATGTCTGGAGTCTCACATTTTACAGCGGCCGAGAGACTGAGAATAAGCCTGTGTGTGGTAATGAACACATTTGTGGCACATAATAATAATAATAATAATAATAATGCATTAGTCTTATATAGCGCTTTTACAGACACTCAAGGTCGCTTTACAATTTTGTGCATTATTTATTCACTCCATACTTGGTGGTGGTAAGCAATTGTAGCCACAGCTGCCCTGGGGTAGACTGACGGAAGCGAGACTACCAGTTTGAGATCAAACGGTCTCCCATCCAAGTACCGACCAGACCCTTCCCAGCTTAGCTTCAGAGGTCTGACGGGATCAGGCATAGTAAAGGTGGTATGGCCTATGCTGCATCCGAAACCACTAAATTGGTAAGAGGTCTTACGCCAAACCGGATGTGCGTCAGCGTCCGCCATGATAAGATGCGTCCGAATTGGGCTTTCAGTTAGTAAGGAGTTAGGGGAAGTGGCCTGTTTGCTAACTATCATAGCCACTTTAGCATAGGGACCTCTGATGCTAACTTACTGGCGATTAGGAGCTATGTGCCATCCCATAAGCCACTGCGGCAATCTCCCCACCCCCTCGCCCCCACCCTCGAGTGATTCATGCACAACCACTGTTGATTGACAGGTGCACATTTGATAAAAAAAATAAAAAATAAGATTCTGCACAAGCCAAACTTTATAAAAGTGACAAAATACATGTTAGAGTCACCACAGCACAGTCACATGGTTTTAAAGAGCCTCCTCAGTAAGTAAGTAAGTAGTTTGTGCTTTTGTTTTCATTTAGTAGAAACTTAAGCCACATGGTTAATTTGCATACTGTAGCTTTATGAAACAGCTGTTGAGATAAAATAAAGGGAAATGTGAAGGATCATTTGGATGTTTCTCTTTCTTTCTTTTCTTTTTTTTTCCGCCTTAAATGTCTTTATTTGGACACTATGTTGTTGTTGGACAATATACAGTAGGGGCGGTATGCGCTTTTGTTTGGCTTGCACTGAACTTTAAAGAAGAAGAACAGCTGTTGGTGAGGTCACTTCCCCTTCCCCTGGGTAAGGACGGTCGAATTGGGCAAATGCTGCTGAAGCTCTAGTTCACTAACTGGATAGAGATCTAACAGTTGACCCCATGAAAGGTTAAGGATTAGTAGCTAGTGTTAGTACTTAGAGGCTACAATTTAATGGTTTCGGATGCAGCCCTAGACTGTGGGCCTTCCCAAAACTGTTCCCTCCTCCCTTCCCCTACTCCCTTCCACTCAGGCCTCAGTGAAGCACCTTCAGAGGTTCACTCATCAGAGAAATTAGAGCTGTGACTTTCAGACGCACTCTCCCTCATCAAGTGCATCCCACTAATCCTGTAAAAATCATAAGTTCGACTGATCATACTTTCAAATAAAAAAAAGCTCCCTTATAAGTTTACAAAGTAATTCAGATTCAAATATATCGTATTTACATCATATATTTTAGCTTCTTCAAACTCGCAAGTGAGAACTTTTCCTCTCCCAATAAAATCCTATCAGGTCTCATTGCCGCTTTCTTTTTCATTAATAAATGTCTATATGACAGTATAGTTGTTAAAATGTACACTTAGGTGCTCCTAAATGAATGCGGAACTGAGGTTGTTTAGTGTGTGTTGCTCGTGGGACTGCTCTTCGGTGTAACACACACCTGTTAAGTGCAGCGTCGATGCTGACTCGCTGTGAAGGAGCTGATCAGCCACTTCCCCTCACTGAGTGGTCTGTTTCGGACTGAACTCCACTCCGCAGGCACGCACAAATTGAGTGTTGGGGTAGGGTGAGGGAGGAGGGAGCGATTTCGGAAAGAGCCCTGTGACATGATATAAAACTCTGGCTCTCTATCTCTCCGTCTCTCAGCCTCGAGTCTAGCAATAAAAAGGAGTGCTCTGAGCGCAGATACACTCGCACAAATCAACACAGGAGAGAATGGACTTGAAGCTGAGCACAGATAAAGAAGATATTAATGTTAAATATTCAACTACTTTTTCATCTAGGTTTTCTATGCCATGTTGTTGTTAGCACAATGCTAAGGAGAGCAAATATGCTAACTAGCCTACAACCTACACCTTTAGGTGTTTTTCCACATGCAGGGGCATGTCAGCCGAGTGGCTCTTTCACCCGCTTTGTCGAGCTTTTCCATAACAAAGGCCAGTGCCAAACCGGTCTGATCATAGGTTTTGGGACCGACATCTGGCTGTGGCCAAAGTGCGCTAGCCCATGTCTGATGTGACGTGAACAGACTGCTGACCTCTGACAACGAGAGAGTGGACAGCCCTCACTATTAACACGCAGGTCATACGGATTTAATATTTCACATCATCATACCGCTGTGCTAAAAGGGGATTTTGCCGATAATATAATAGCATTTAGCCGCTGTTAGCGCAGCTTTAGCTGGTGTTAGCATAACATTTGCATGTAGCTTACCTTCATTGTTCGTAGTTTAGCAGTTTATTTTCTGTTTTAATACAGCTTATCTCCTCTGAATGATACCATAACTCCCACCAGATGACAGCATTTGTCCACATTTGTTCTCATCGCGGCTTACAAAACGTTTAATGACGATCTGTACAGCGTGCTCCTCTGTATGGGCCCCGCCCACAACAAATGCGGGTGTGTGTGTGGTGGAAACAGAAAGGTCTGCGGGGTTGTGTCGATACGTGCACGTAGATCGTGGCGTGCGCGGCCGGGTCGCACCATGTGGAACGACAGCTTTTGTTAGTGTTCATGTTCAGCAAGCAAGTAGAGCCAGAAAAAGACAAAAAAGAAACAGTTGCTGGATGTGCTGCTGCAGGAAAACCCTACGCTATGTTTCAACCAACGTAGCGGGGATTTTCAGTTTTTTCCTTTTTAAAATTGATACTGTTGTAATAATACCTGATTTTTTTAAAATTAAAAAAAAAAATTTGGCCCTCAAAATGCAGGAAATAGTGTTTAAGAGGGGTCTAAATTTCAAAATGTCACCGTGCACTTCAGCCTGTCCCTACACTGTGAAAAAATCCTGGTGAGACCCCAAGCTCTGTTTTCAAAAATGGCGAGAGGTTTGTTAAATGGCTCAATCTAGCATCAAAGTTGACAACACTAGCTCCACGTCCAGTCTGTACCTGTGGTCCATTTACTTCCTGCACCGTGCTGCATGTGACTTATCATTCTTACCACGCAGAGACAAATTCTAGAGTAGACTAACCATGTTTGGCACACTAGTGACTGCGGCTCCTTTGAGTTCGTTGGGGAAGGATGGTAAACTGTTTGAGATGGTTTTGTTCTGGAGCTGCGGTTGTTGAGGATTTAGCTGCTGCCCGGGGCCTGAGGCGCTCTGCCCATAAGACTGTGCTCCAAACGGGCTTCCGTTACTGCTCAGGCTCATCTGGAAAAAAGACATTACAAAACATAAAAAGGTCATGTTTCAGCAGTGACACTATTGCAGATATGTTTAAGCACTCTACATTTGTTTGTTGTAAACACAGTACGTTGTTAAAACACCTCCATATTTCACAGTAGGTATGGTGCACTTTTCATCATAGGCCATCATTGGCCTTGTTGACAACAAAAAAGTACAGTTTTTGTGTTATCTTTCATAGTCTTTGAATTATTTATTTTTTTAATCAAAAAGCCTGTCAGGGTATGTAAACTTTTGAGCACAACTGTACACTTGCAGGTACAACATACAGGTTTACTTATTGAGGCAGATGCTAAAGTGATAGTGCAAACTTAGACAGGCAAACACATATATAGTGAAAAATGTGACCGTTCGGGATGGGCATCATTAAGGATTTATCGATACTACTACTCTTATCGATACGGTACTTTAACGGTACTCTTATCGGTACTTTAAAAGGGAAAAAAACGTAGATAGAGGCTACTGTATAAGTAGGCATTAATCCTTGGCCTATATTTTTGATTACTCTACATTTTATTTCCAATTTGCGCATACACTTAATATATGGGAGTTAAAATAGGCTACTTCACTTAATTTTTTTTAAATCATCATCATCATCATCATGTAAATCAAGACTGTTGGTTAGATTTGGCAGTAGCTCTGAGGACTGAGTCCAAATAAAAACGTGTGCAGTAAAATAATGAACTACACTTGAGTCACTTCCTGTCATCTGCCTCTCAACCTGTGTCCAGTGGGTCGACACCGCCTTGCGCTGACGTGCACGTGGGAGCGCGCACGCGTGTGCACATACACGCTGCCGTGTGCGCAGTTTGTAGAAAAACAGACTCCGACATGTCCTGCTCTCAAATGTGCATCCTACTGATCTTTTGACATAGACATCTGCCTCCAAAAGTTAAAAAGGATCCGATGGAGTAAAGTGACGAGGCCATGCTAATTGTGGCTAACAGTGTTAGCTGCTCTGAAAACAGCAGTTTCCGAGCGCTGCACCAGGTTCTGACCATCGCCTCATTAAAAACCAAACAGAAACTCATGCATGATTAATATACAATAACTCGTAAGAAAAGCATGTCTTAAAAACACGCACTTAAAATGTAAGACCTAAAGCCACCTTGTCAGCAAATGTAAGACTTTTTAATTGTCTTATTTTTACAAAATCACTTTAAGACATTTTAAGACCCTGGCACCTAAAGATGACTCACATTTTATGTAAATATGAGTAAAATTTATATTTGAAATTCAAAAACAAATGTTTGATTTGTACAAATTATATCACTTAAAGAGTTACTAACCCCCCCCCTTCCAGAGCCTCAGCCTCAGAGCCTCAGATTTGAAAATCTCAACAGTAAAGGGGCATTGCCTGGAGGACTAAGGGGGAGGGGTGGGAGGGGTCTGGTCTGTGATTGACAGGCCTGAGTCATCTGACTTTGACGCTGCGCTACTCATAAACAAAGTCCGAGCATGGAGTTCCAGCGAGCTAACTTGTTTAGCAACAAGTTCCACAGGGACAACTCTACAGCTCTCTCTACACAGGAGAAGCATCGTGACAGACAGAGGCCTTGTACCGGAGACTGCTCTGAGGCGCAGGGTTATTTTATTAGAGTGATTCTTGTAATTTACAAAGCTAGCTGTTAGCATTGAGCAAGATCGATGTTAGCATCGCAGCTAAGGGACCCAACGTAACTGTCCTGGCTGGCTACTTTCAGAATTTACCGATCTATTTTAATGTAGACTTTTTGCTGTAGTCTACATAAGCATGGGAGATGTATCTGTGTCCTCAGCAGAGCATGTGTGAGGTATAGAGATATGACTATATGTATTACAAAGCTTTTATCTTACAGCAAAGTGCACAAAACATGTCGCATAAACAAAAAAATAAATATATAATATTTTGCAGGAACACAGTCCTTTTGAAATTGTTTTCGGTTTGTCATTGAAGATAAAACAGAATATCCAGAATGACTAACGGCCTGTAACATTGTGGACTCAAGAGCCAAAAGTAATTTCTATTGCTAAATTTAGTGAATTAAAGGTTTAACCAATGTAACACATGCACTAAACTACCACTAAATGACTCTGTAAAGACTATATTAAAGTCTTTAGCTTTAAATGTATGCTTATTTAGTTGAATGATGAAATAATGAAAATTATGGTGCCAGTTTTATTACTTGACTTTATTACTGTTCTGTAACTAATGGCGCATTGAGTTGCTTGTGTACGAAATGCGCGGTATAAATAAAGTTGCCTTGCCTTGCCCAATGACTAAAACTACAACATTCAACAACAACGCTATTAACACTACACAATTATCTTTAATACAAAAAGCTATACTAAAAAAAAATCTACCTAAATGCTATAACTAATCGCAAACCTGACAATTGATGAAAATATTCTCTCGCTATTCCTTCTCCAACTTGCTACGGGGGCGTGAGCGAGACTGGGCCACTTTTATAGCCCAGAGCGGCAGGACAACTGACGTCAGGCTTCACTGCTGACGTCAGGCTTCACGCCTGGGCAAATAGGAGCCCAAATTCAAAAATCAAATGCGTAGACCGATCGCCTGTAGATGGCGCCTCACTGACGGTTTTAGGCATAAAGTTGACCTTTCAACTAATTTACACTAAAGTGCCAAAATAGACCAGGATATGTAGACACTATTGGACACTCATTTATACAGTTTATCAGGGGGAAAAATTGGATCTGAGGGCGAGTTTTCCTTTAAACCAGAAAGAAGCAACCAACGTAATATCAATTAACAAACGGTTAGGAAAAAAGTATTAGGGAGGGACGGAGGCATTTTCTTTAACATATTGCCTCGATTGGCAATTTTATACAGATTATGTGAATATTAGGTTGTTTCTAGTGATTGACCCGATAACCGATAATTTCCCATGTGCTGATACCGATAACGACACCGATAATTATGTATATATATATTTGCATTTTATTTTCTGACAAGAACCCAATGTAACAGGTCACATTTCTGCCCAAAATGTTTAAACTCTACGAAAAAATATACAAGTGTATAAATATAGATCAAATAATGAGTTTTACTTTGGGTTTGGGTCTCCACCTTTAAGCTCAGGGTTTTTACTGTTACTGTTATCTGAGCAGGTCTGTCTCTGCTCATCTGTGTCACATCTTATTAAAATAATAATGATATTACAACTTCCTTCTTAGTATTTTCGTTTTGTTGACATAGTAATGGCTTCTTAGATACAATACTGGAATATACACAGAGTATTTCACTGAGTCTAGAGGCGTGTCTCCTCCTGCTGTAACCTGCCGCTGACAATAGAGAAAGGTGATGCCAAATCCGTGCCTGTGACAGAGTCAAGTTTGACTAATACCATACGACAGCACAAAAGAAGACACTCGCCCCTGCACTGGGCTAATTTGTGCTTTTGTGCGTCATGTGGCAAAACTGCATGGCTCATTTCGTCAATGTAAAACTTCTCTCGTTCATAGTGCGGGGCTATCGTCTATATTTTATCAGAAATACAAAGATAATACATCGGTTTAGGACCCGCTCTGTTCGAGTGTTAAAAACGTATTTCAGCGTGGTCCGCGGTCCGCTATTCCTCGTCTTTTCTCATTTTGTTGCAGTGAAAATGTTGAAGTTACTTTTGACTGATATATTGAAGTATATTATCGTGCATCCCTAGTTGTTTCTAAATGAATTACAATAATTTATTAAATACGTATACTCGACAACAGCGGTGCTAGTCGACCACATTTTAGACCAGTCGACTAGTCGTTTTGATCTCTCTTTTCCTCCCTAGTTTTAACATCAATGTCAAAGCAGGACCCCTTTTCCATGTTTTGGTGGGACAATAAGAAAAGTTTATTTATATAGCACCTTTCCAGACATAGTCACATAGTGCTTTACATGAGACAATCATACATTCACTCCACACTCCACACTGAAAGGCCCCTCCAGGTGGGAATCGAGCTAACCCCTGCGCTACTGAGGCGCCGTGTCGACAATTAACAGTGTTACCTAGTTACCAACTAGCGGCTAGTTGTTTTTGCATGAACTTTTAGTGCTCCACATAGAGTTTTGCATTCGTCTTCTGGACATATACAGCCGATACGAGCGAGCTAAAGCCAGAACTGACTCTCCGTTACCGCGCGGCACAGCTTTTACGTTTCTCTCACACGGACTCATTCACATGGAAACCACGATCCAACACTCCTGGACCGAAAGCTTGCATGTGTCAGACAGGCAGATCTGCGATGTTTCTGGAGGCGCAGGTAACACTGAGCAAGCATTGCCTAAAAGTTAAGTTAAAACCTAGGAAATGACCAGAACCTCAATAGATGAGGTGAACTGGCAGTCATCCGAGTGCACAAATTGAAATGTGAGTAGCCACGCTTTAAAGGGGGCATCATGCCAAACAAACTTTTTAGAGTTTTTTACCATGTTTGAGTAGTCCTTGAATCTCCACTGATGACTATTGCCTGTGCTGCGGCGGCAGTCATATATCATCCCCCTACACTCACATTTCCTCCCTTTCTCTTAAACATGTCCCTCTTCATGGCACAGCTTATTCCTCAAAAAAAAAAAACAATGCTTCAGTACTGCAAACAAAAATAGCTCCAGTTTTGTTTAGGTGGGAGTGAGGGGAGCAATTTCAGCTCATTTTCAACCATCTTCGTTGTCCCATAGAAAATGCTGTACTACTCCAATAACAACAAGCTGTACTATACATCCTGAAAAATTCGGGACAGTCGTGAAATCCAGGCTCCCGTCCCAAATCCGACCCAGATTGTCCACAAAAATATTTCAGGGCGCATTTACACTCGAGACTCGTTTCGATTGGGGACCAAAATTGCAACATTGTTTCAGTTTTCCAACTGGCGCTGTTCGCGTTCACGCCTCTGTTTTGTCAATCGACCCAACATTTTAAATGCAGAGCTCCTCTGCACGCCTCTGGGGGCGCTTCATCAAAACCTTCTACAGGAAAAACAGTGAACAAGAAACAAGCTTCTCTGATTGGTCAATTAAACTCCACTTCCTATTCCGTCTTGTTTGCAAAATGGAGCCGTATCGGACTGTGGCTGTGTGGGTTTTCCTTTCGCACTTTTAAATTTAATGAGTGACGGTAACGCCGCTCGGAACGCACGGATCTTTATACGGACAAAATGGGAGCTAAATGAGCCGATACTTATGAGCAGTAGACGAGGCAAAACCTGGACTAAACCAGGACTAAATTTTTTCTTCACATGACAACTGCGAAAGCTACGGGCAGAGACATCGAAAATTACAGACTGTCCGAGAGAAAGAGCAAGGTACAAAAAAGGATCTAATCGGGGCTTAGGTCGCTGGCTTCTGTCGCTGCTTATATCAAAGGTTTCTGCCATTTAATAATGACTACGTTTTGGTCTAAATTTCGTATTAACTCTGTTAGCTCTAATAGGGTCTGCACATGTGTTTTCATTTTAAATAGAACCCACAACGTTCCATAATGAATATCGTGATGGTCTCTATAATTGTATACTGTAATATTTTTGTAAATCGCCTAAATATATTCTTGCTATTCATCTTAATTGGGTTTTAGTCAGTGCTTATGAGATGCGTTCTTATCTCTATCCAAAACATTTCCAAACATAAGCCTCCTTTTAGGTTCGAAAAGGTCTCAACTGAGCTGCAAACAACTCTTTACAAGCAGCACACAGCTCACCTTCATCTCTGTGGAGGCAGAGACAGTCTGAGACTGATCAGTGCATCAGAGCATGGGGCAGCACGGTCCGGGACTCTGAATAGAGTGATTAATGCAGCGGCTAACGCAATACGAATAGAGAAAAAAGCAATAGCCCTTCGCGGTGGCTGCATTATAAACGCTTATATTTTCACTGTACAGCCTTTTTTCTACTGCGCACCTTAACTAGACTTTGAAGTAAACAAAAACACGTGGCGGAGCAGACATCGCTGCCGTAACTCGCCGCTACATTCACTTCTATGGGCCGCGGCCATCAGCTGCATGGGCCTAGAGCCAAAACCGCATGCCTCTGCGATTTAGAAATCGTGTTGTGTAATATTGTGATAAAATTGCAAATGCAATTATCGTTCAGCCCTATTCAGAAATCAAATAATCCGCTTCAGAGTTCGTC
Source organism: Neogobius melanostomus (assembly GCA_007210695.1). Taxonomy (NCBI): domain Eukaryota; kingdom Metazoa; phylum Chordata; class Actinopteri; order Gobiiformes; family Gobiidae; genus Neogobius; species Neogobius melanostomus. Next base: position 2,584,736 of record VHKM01000282.1, read on the forward strand.
TGAACCGGACTGAGACCCACGTTTTCAGCCAGACCAGGGTTCGCTTCTTTGACCCGGATCAGAGTCCGTTTGCACGTTCACAACACCTCAAAACAAAAACGGACTGTGCGAGCAAACGGGCCCTTACCATACCATCTTTATTTATAACACACTTTAAAAACTTTACAGTTTGCCAAAGTGTCATACACACATCTTAAAACAATGGAAGGATTAATACCAGTCTTAAAAAATTATGCAGAAATCCGGTATATACGTCAAACTACAGCCAACAATAAAAGACAAAGGCAAATCCAGTAGTGCCAACAACATACAGTAAGAAAACTGGAACACGTGAGAAAAGGTGGGTTTTCAAGAGAGATTTAAACACAGGCAGAGACTGAGCCTGTCTAATCTCTGTAGGCAACGAGTTCTACAGCTTTGGGGCAGCAACAGAAAAAGCACGGACCTCACGAAGCTTCCTTTAGTTTTTGTGACCACAAGCTGCAGCTGATTTGCTGACCTTAGAGCACGAGACGGGGCATGGGGCAGATCAGCTCTTAAAATGGAAGAGGGGCTTGTCGTAGACGAGCTCTACAATGAAAACTGCGCACTGAAGAATGTTTTAAAGCAGGGGTCCCCAACCTTTTCATGCTAGGGACCGGGGGAGCGCTTAGAAACACGTGCGTAATTTGACTATGGCTCACGTTTTTAAAGCATGGAGCGCAGCCCTTTGATGAAAGCGCTCTACAGCAGGACTGTGGCACATTCTCTCCTCTGTCTCCCTTATGTTCACTTGTCAGCGGGACAAATACGACGCTCTGTCCTGTGAAAGCGTAAAAGGTATACAGTAGGTATAAGAACTAAAACCTGCATGGTCACGTGTCACTTGTTACTCACATGTAGTTGGAACTGCAAAAGAAAACAAGAGGCTTAAAAACTTCTGTCACAGTGTGCTCCTCCTTCAGTTGATTGACTTTCAGGCGTATTCACATTTTTACCATGACAAACAGCAGCGCTGGGCTTGCGAACCTCCTACAACCGGGCCAAAGCCAATCAAAACATCACACTGTGCCATAAGGACTCTCCCCACTTGGGCACGGATCGGATGGACGTGTGAGTGCACCCTTCATAATATTTTGTCTTGATTACGTTATTTTTTGTACAATTAGTGGAATAATTTTCATTGAAATTGACACAGCCTTCCACAACTGCAGCTACATCCAATCCCACACATGTAATTAATTAATTTTAATTTAATAAAGGTCAAAAGGATAATTGGCCAGTCCTGTCGCATTCTGGAAAAAAAATCAGGACGCCGTGATGCCATGTCAAGCCCAGGGAATTACTAGGACAAACAAACAGGACAAGAGGATCGGGTGACTATAAGGTCCCATTCACAACTGAGACTCAGTTGATTGGGGACAAAAATTGCAACATTGTTTCAGTTTTCCCACTGGCGTGGTTCACGTTCACATCTCTTTTTTGTCAATTTAACCAAAATGTCAAAAGCCGAGGTCCTCTGCAGGCCCGTGGGGGCGCTGCATCATAAACCTTCTACAGGAAAAACAGTGAACAAACACACTTCTCTGATTGGTCAATTCAACACCTGAAATGTTTTTTTAAGAATGTCAGAAGCAGACAATGAGGCCACGACTTCAGAGTTTAGCACGCCAACAACTTAATAATAAATAAATACCAGTATTAATACCAGCATTCATAAGTATAAAAGTGTCATTTTTTTTCTTTTCTCACTTTTTAATCTTACAGTGACAGTAACTACGCTCAGAAGGCAGAGATCTTTTTAAAGACGAAATATGAGATAAATGAATTGATACTTATCATGAGCAGCAGACGAGAAAAAAACGTGATTAAACCAGGACTAAACAGGACTGAAGCAGGACTGGCGGACCCTGGAGATACTTTTTCTTCACACGAGATAACTGCGAAGGGAGACATCCAAGTGAAACAAACACAGAGTAAGGTACTGAAAAGGATCTACCACTGTGTTCCAAATGATTATGCAAATTGTATTTCAGTGTCATAACGGGTAAAAAAAATAAAATAAAATAAAAGGTTTGTCAATGAAAATCATGGATGGTATTGTGTCTCAGCGCACTTTGAATCACTGACATCAATCTCAGACGCCTGGGATGATTAGTTGACAGGTAAACCCAGTTCAGGGAAAAACTACTGAAAAAGGGCGTTCACATCATTAAGCAGACCATCATTTTCAAGCAATATGGGAAATAAAATGATCTCTCTGCTGATGAAAAGCATGAAATAGTTGAATGCCGTCGACTAGGTATGAAAACCTTTGATATTTCATGAAATATTAAGCGTAATCATTGAAATGTTAGAGATTTGTGGCTGATTCAGAGCATATACGTGTTTGTGCAGATAAAGGCACAATGAGGACGTTTCTGACAGACAAATACATCAGATTAAGAGAACAGCTGCTACAAAGCAGAAAACAGGTATTTGAAGCTGCTGGTGCCTCTGGAGTCTCCAGAACATCAAGGTGTAGGACCCTCCAGAGGCTTGCAGTTGTCCATAAACCTTCTATCCGGCCTAGCCTAAACTGTTAATTGAATGCTCATGAACAGAAACGGCTGCAGTGGCCCAGAAATACATGAAGACTCATTTTCAAACAGTCATGTTCACTGATGAGGGCTGTGTAACCCTGGATGGTCAGATGGATGTAGTAGTGGATGGTTGGTGAATGGCCACCATGTCCAACAAGGCAAGGAGGGGGCGGAGTCATGTTTTGGCCTGGAATCATGGGGAGAGAGCTGGTCAGCCCCTTTATGCTCCCTGAAGGTGTGAAAATGACCTGTGAAAAATATGTGGAGTTTCTGGCTGACCACTTTCTCCTATGGTACAAAAAGAAGAACTATGCGTTCCCTAACAAAATCATCTTCATGCATGACAACGCACCATGTTATGCTATAAAGAATACCTCTGCATCATTGGCTGCTATGGCATAAAAGGAGAGAAACTCATGATGTGGACCCTCCCCTGACCTCAACCCTATTGAGAACCTTTGGAGCCTCAAGCAAAACATCTATGAGGGTGGAAGGCAGTTCACATCCAAACAGCTGCTCTGGGAGGCTATTCTGACATCTTGCAAAGAAATCTAAGAAGAAACTCTCCAAAAACTCACAAGTTTAATGGATTAAAAAAATTCGAAGCTGCTATCAAATAAGGGTCCTATGTTAAAATGTAACTTGACCTGACATGTTTTGATTTAAATTGCTTTTGATTTCAGTAAAAATGACCTAATGCTGCATATTCAACAAATGATCATTCGTTCCTCACAACCTATACATTGTATTGAAACGCTGCTGTGCATAATCATTTGGAACAGTACATTTAAGTTTATTATATTTATTTAAAATAATAATAATAATAATAATAATAATAATGTTGGGAGGTTTTTTTTTCAATCACATTCAAATGATCATCTAACAGTTAAAAACTTGAAAATTATGCTGACTGCTGGTTGTAGTTCGGTAATGGCGGCGGATACGAACGTAATGGAAGCTCTTCAATCCGTTCTGGCTTGGCTCCCAAATATTCAGAAATAAAAATCAAAGCCTTGGAATGCGCAAGGAATGCTCCCAAGAGTTATGAAAGCTGTTCACTCGCTCGGGCGCATTACATACGTCACGACCAAACGCTAGCGAAAATCAGATCCAATCGTTTCAAAGGAGTTCACGCCTCCCACCTGATAACGGAGCTCAATTGTGAAGCTCCAGACCTATGTAGGAAACGAAATGAGTACCAGGGTATGGTAAAACCAGGCTAGAAGTTTAGTGACCAAATGCCATTTAATTATGAAGTGTTGAGATTGAAAAATGCATTAGCACAACAAAATTTAACAGTGCTCCAAACACAGTTGAAAGTATTGCGATACTTGATAAAGTATGGATACTTGGTATTGCAGCAAAAAGTATTGCGATCCGATCAGATATTTTGTCCCAGCCCTAACAAACACTACATAAGAACTTTGTCTGCGTCTCATCCGCAAAGGATTAAATTCTGCATTAAAATGAATGGGTGTCAACCCTATACACAGCACTAAATTGTATTAATTGACAAACATCATTCTACCATTAACCAAAAAAATTTGCAGTGCATTATTGACCAAAGGGATCTAAAAACCCACATCGGTCAACATCGGTAGACTGTGCCATGCTGGACCACGCTGTATCCTCCTCGGCTGCTGACATCTTTCCAACAGACCAGATATAAAAGACCCAGCTGAGAGGACCAGACACTGGCAGCCTTTCAACACAGCTGAGCAGGCAGCCACACATATTTGCACACCCCTTCTTCAGAGCCCCCACCCTCTTGACACACTCCACACATCGACAGGCGCGACACTTGCCAACTATCATGTCACAGCTCGGCTGCCAGACCAGATTATTCAGCGGAGCCTGCCTCCCTCCTCCTCCGTCTCTGCACTGCTCCTTGTCATTCTCACTGCCTAAGTGGTTTTAACAATACCTGCCTTTTCCTGCAAAACTGACAAGGCAAGCAGCCACATAACGAGCCAAAGAGACCATGCTTGAATACAATCTAACAACAGAGTACGCAAAACAGCCATGACAACAAAAACAGCACACATTTTCCTCTAACAGACAACACCGCTACAGAATAATATATGCATTTTCTTACATGTTTGGTTCATATATTTTTGGTCCAATTACAGGGCTTGAAAACTGCTCCTAAACAGTCACTATCAGCCCTCCATCTCAAATCGTATTATTTACGTTAGAGTCTGGGATTAAGGATAAGGGCAAAAAAAAAATGGTGCAAGCAGTTTTGTGCAGATGCCACGAGCAGCACCTCCCCAGTGCATATTAGTTAAGAAAAAGAAGAGGAATTTTATTTATATAGCGCCTTTCACAGACATGGTCACAAAGCGCTTTACATGAGACAATTTTACATTCACTCCATACTCTGTAGTGTTCAGTTTCCCCGGGGGGGACTGACAAACGCTGTCGCAACTGCACACATCTGACCACCACCATACATTCTCACACACACACACTTTATCCTGGTCAATTGTACATGTTTTTAGTGGTAGGGGAAACCGGAGTACCCGGAGGAAACCTATGCACACACGGGTAGAACATGCAAACGCCACACAGAGAGGCCCGGTTCAGGTTGGAATCGAACCCAGGACCTTCTTGATGTGAAGCACGAGCGCTAACCGCTGTACTACCGTGCGCTGGTGGAGCTGTGTAAATGGTGTTGACATACCTTACTCAGGTTGGACGTCTGCTGTGGTGCACCAAGAGCAGAATGGGCTCCTATTTGTGGGCCCTGAGTGAGTGTCTCTGCCAGGGCACTTCCAGCCCCTCCTTGAGGAGTTGCCTGCAACCCAGGACCCTGGAAGTGCATGCCTGCACCCCTGCCTCGTCCCGCCCCTAGTCCAAGTCCACCATTCATTACCTGGCCAGGTTGCGGCTGACCCCCCTGGGCCAGAAGGCCTGGATGACCCTGGTTATTGTTCATCATAGCTTGGTTGAAACCTGTGGTGTTCAAGCCCATTGTTGAAACATTATTGTTGTTGTTCTGTCCTGTAACTCCTGTTGGCGTTCCAGCTTTTTGTGCCTGAGGAGAAGGGTGGCTGTTAGGTGATCCCTGGCCAAGAGGACTTTTGCCTAACTGTGTGGCCAGCTGAGCCCCCATGTTACCAGGTTGAGGACTGGCAGAGTTTAGGCCTGTTCCTGTGATGTTGGTGGTGCTTCCACGAAGCAATTCTGAGAGCTGCTTATGTTTTGCCGCTGCGTCAGGGACGACACTTCCCCCTGTGGCTCCACCCATGCCTCCAGGCGTCCCACCAGGGCCACCACCAGCTGCTCCGCCATTGGAAGGCATTCCACCCATCAGGCCGAGGTCTCCATTAGGAATCAACTCATCTGGCAGGTCATTCTCTAGATCATCCCAAGATAATGAGCCAAGATCTAGGAAAGAAAATACAAACATAAGAAAAGTTCATTATATTTGTTATGTTCTGTTGAAGCGCATTTAGGATAACCAGATTGATATTCTAGTGCCAACAACATGAGCACTGATATCAACCTGGGATTGCTACAGTGAGCCACTGATTAATAACGCAGTCATGTGCAGGTCATTCTTTCAATAATTAGTAGTACAATAAATTATTTATTAGCCAACATAAGATTCAAAGGGCAATATCGACTGGTGTGAGCTTTTAAGCTGGTTAGGGTGGTTTTCCTGTATAGTTGGAGTACTTGGAGTGGTTTTCTGATTGATTCACGCAAGTCTGAGGAATCCTGCTCTGCCCTGTCTTTGAGTGTTCTGGAAATCTCTGTGCATCTATCAGGTTATATCCCCACCCCCCGCCATGCTGCACAGACATGCGCTCACGTAAATTATGTTTTGTTTTTTAATGTGTTCATGATGCTATAGTGCACATTGGTCTCCCATATTGTACTTTTTTTGTAAATAATATTGAGGGGAAAAAATAAAACTCACTCAGAAAACAAACACGCTCAGAGCTGCTGTAATACAGGCCACAAACTTTTTTGATGCGCATTTTCATTTCTGGATTATTACAATGTCTCCATAAGTAGGGATGGGTATCGAAACCCGGTATCATAACGGCCCCGGGGCCCACGTGTGCCGGTCCACACGGACCAATAAGCTCCAGCCTTAACGGTCTTCTTAACGGGTCCGCTGCATTGCTGCGCTAATCACATGCGCTCAAATAATCACGCACAAAAAAAGTTCCTCTTCGCTCTCATGGATGTGTCGTTGCATCGGATCTGTTCATCCCCCCTACCCTGCACGAGAGCGCACGGTGTCGGCCCATCCCCGCTCTGCCACTGCCCTGTCTCGACCCACTGGACACAGGTTGAGAGGCAGATGACAGGAAGTGACTCGAGTCTAGTTCATTATTTTACTGCACAAGTTTTCATTTGGACTCAGTCCTCAGAGCTACAGCCAAATTTAACCAACAGTCTTGATTTACTAGATAATAATAATAATGATTTTTTTTAAAGTAAGTGAAGTAGCCTATTTTAACTCCCATATATTAAGTGTACACGCAAATTGGAAGTAAAATGTAGAGTAATAAAAATAAATATAGGCCAAGGCTTAAGGCCTACTTATACAGTAGCCTCTGTCTAATTTATTTTTCCTTTTAAAGTACCGATAAGAGTACCGTTAAAGTACCGGATTGATAAGGAGTATCGATAAGAGTAGTAGTATCGATAAATCCTTAATGATACCCATCCCTACCTGTGACAGCGGGTGGCGCTTTATTAGGGACGAAGGACTGATTTATTCAGAACATTCATGTTTTGTTTGTATGTACGATGGATGGACGGACGGACAGACTTCAGATCAAACTAATTCAAATTCAAATCAGCTGATTCCAAACAGAAAGTCTCCATCACTTTCAGTTCCGAAGATATCAGCCTTTTAGCAGCATGACATCAGCCGATATCGTAAAATAATCAAATATTGGCCAAATATCGGCTGACCGACATATAGGTCAACCTCTTGCTAGAAGCTCCATTAACTACTTCTCATACTATAAATAAGCCTGACTGTGACACTAACGTTACATGTCAATGACACGATCGCTAGAAAATCCTCCTTGTGTTTGAGTTTTGTCAAAAACAGGGCAGTTCATGCTTTATTCATCATTCATATTCTTTCATGTTTTACATTCATGGCGACTGGTTGTGTGACAGTTTTTTGATGGTTTGGTTTGATGCCGTGTTTTGGTGACAAGTAATTGTAATAGTTTGCTTAAGGGCAGCGCTGAAACCATTCTGCGGGCTTTGGACCAGAAATTGACTACTCGTTTCTATTTTCAACTTGTTTAAGGTCAATGTTGCAGGCTGGGGGTGGGATGTTTCGGGGGGGGCTTTCAGCAGGCCTGCCCCCACTGCTAAAAAAAAATCCTAGAGGAAACACTGAGTAGGGTTGGGCGATGTCCCCTTAATTGGCAGTTGACGATGTTTACAGTGACAATATCGTCCATCTCTATTATAAGCATTTTTTAAAGACATTTACATAGCCTATATATAGGCTGCATTTGATTTATGTTAGGAAAAATGTGAGATTGCAGGATGAATGTATCTAAACTAAACATGATCTGAACAGAGTCATGGAACACGAATTTTGCAATAGAAATGCGTTAAAACTAAGGCTCTTATCACTCTAAACAAACGTAAATTGGAGCTTATTATTTGCATTTGCTCAATTTTACCATTATGTTTAAGAAACAGTGGGTGAACGGGACAATATTTAGAAGTTTGCGTCGGAGCATAAGTTTTTGAAGCTGCTCCACGCGCCGCCCGGTCCATGTGCTCGTAGCCTCGTACCTCCTGCACCGCGCCTCTTTCTCTCCTCTCTCGGCTCTTCGTGAGAACATCCAAACCCATGCGCTCTCAGCTCCGATGTGATATCCATCGCGGAATTTTAAAACGGTTTAGTTTCCATACGAAAAGCAAAGCAAAACCACACGGTGTTAAACAGTAACTGCTTTTAGAGAGAGAGAGAGAGAGAGAGAGCCCCGCGTGTCAGAAATAGAGCAGCGTTGGTCTTTATTTTAATAATTATGGCTAACACATCATGTCTTCTGGCTTCTGGCAGGCTACTTAAACTAGCGTTCATATTAGCCATATTCGAGATTTAATTTACAGTGCAATCCCTGCAAAGTTTGTAGGTTTACAAGGCCCACAGAAGATCAGTGCGTGTTTCTGACAGGAGAGGGTGTGGCATCACGATGGTGGCTCTCCATCGTGATGGACGATGATATCGTCCATCGGCACAACCCTACTAGCTAGAAATCTACATTGTCCTGTTTAACCTCCACTTTATTATTATTATTTCTGATATTATATGCTGTAGGCTATTGGTTTATCGCCTATTATTTTATAACTTTTACAGAATTTCCCTCATGGTCATCTTGTTTTATAGTATAGTTTATAGTGCGTGTCATTTCGGCCAATCAACTCCCTGTCTTACTTTGCGACTCGTAGTTCCTTGAGATGCTCCTTATGGATGGTAGCTGGGAGGCCGGTGGAGCACTCAGCCTAAACACGGTGGAATTAGGAGCAGAATTTTGGTTTTGGACTGTAACTTTGGACAATATTTGAAGAAAGAGAAGAAAACTTCCACAAGGAGACATGAGGTGCCAAACACATACGCGTTTACTTTCTCTTTTGACTAGCAGCCATTTATAGTGACACTTCAGCACTAAAGGAGCACATTTTCTTAGTTAAATAAGACAGGACAATGACCCCTGCCTCTGATTGTAGTTACACATGCGATTCATATAGCATGGTTTTGTGTTAAATATCCCGTTTGTATCACCTATGGAGCGCACATGTCAAGTCATGTGGTAGTTGCAAATGTAAATAATGGCACATCGTCTCCTTTACCTCCTGTTAGAAGTCCCATACGCTGATATTTTATGGTCACCTTTATTATGCTTTTGTCTTAAAGCGCAGCAGGTTAGCTCTAGCTCCGTCGTTGTTTTGTTTAGTTACACTGCAGTCTGGAAACGAGGAGAGCCGCCAGGTGCAGAGGGATACAGCCGAGCAGTACATCCAGAGCTGTTGTGTAGCCACGAATTACATTTAAAACTCAGTTTAGAGCGATGCTATACTGCGGAGTTCTCATCAGATTATCTACTGTAAGAAAGTCTGTGAAATCTACGTTTGATCGGCGCATTTCACCGATCACAAAAATTCGGCCGTGATCGGCCGATCATGATCGGTGACCAATCAGATCGGTGCACCTCTACATTAAATGTATCGAATCGAAATCGTGACCTTCATATCGCAATACGTATGGAATCGTGACAAAAGTGAATCGTTGCATCCCTAGTGTCATTACAGTCAAATGGAGAGTTGGAGTTTGAAATGCTCCAAACTGGTCCGGCCCTCCTGGCGAGTTCGAAAACCCAATGTGGCCCTTGCATCAAAAAGTTTGCCCATACCTGATCTAAGCGCCATTAACAAGAGAAGTTTCACATGAAATGAACCTTGTGTTTTCTGCCACACGACGCACTAATGCACAAATTAGGCCAATGAGACTGTCTTGCTTTGGTGCCATCGTATCTACTTCATGCGCAATGCAAACTTGAATCTGTCACAGGCACAGATTTGGTATCACTTTTCTCTCATGTCAGCGACAGGTTACAGCGGCACAGGACACGATGACAGAGGGAGGAAAAAAGACACGCCTCTAGACTCGTGAAATATTCTTTCTAATATTCCACCAGTTTTTTATCTAAGGCCATTTTCACACATGTTGGAGCACTTTGTAGGTCGCCTCGAGACCGCCTTAGTAGGGCTGGGCGATATGGACCAAAAGTCATATCCCGATATATTTAGGTTGAATATCGATATACGATATACAGTATATCCCGATATTTTTCCACAAAGTGAGAGCTGTGAAAGAAATGTTAAGTCAACGTCAAAGCCAAATACAAGTAGTTTTAATATTTAATATTGTGATTTCAATTTTATTTAGATTTTTTTGTTTACCCCATTTACTGTTAATAACTTTATATTGCATATAACTAAACTATAGCAGAGACAATGAAATAGGACTTACTAAAGTATTACTTTTTAGTCCTTAATAATCATATGAAATATAATTCAAAATAGTCCACATGGCCATTTACATAATTTACAATAAGCTTCTACTGATATTTTTTATTTATTTTATTTTTTGCAAATAACCCAAATAATTTGATATTTGCTCTTGATTTAATTGTGTTTTAATCAGTCGTTGTGAGATAAGTTCCCAAACATAAGGCCTCCTAAACTAAGCCACAAACGACTCTTTACAAGCTGCACGGTGAGCCTGTGCCATGGATCTAATATAATAAACCTGTGCAGCTTGTCGTTTGTGGAGAAAGAGACGTGTGAATCCGGAGGTGAGGGAGTTTATGATCAGTGCATCAGAGCGGGTATCAGCGAGGGAATGGACGGATAAGCGTGCCGCTAACCAATGCTAACGTGGAAAAAGCAATAGTCCTTCGCGGTAGCAGCATTACAAACGCTGATATTTTCACAGTACATCCACGATCTACCGCAAACCTTAACTAGACTGAGAAGTAAACAAAAGCACATGGTGCAGTGCACACCATATCTCGCCGCTACATTCACTATGGGCCGTGACCATCAGCTGCATGGGCCAAAATCGCGTGCCTCCCTACATAAGCGTGGTTTTGTTGCTATCTGATCATTTGTATCCGAACCATCTCCAAATGATTGAGCCACTGGTTTTTCTTTACCAACCAAGGGGCTCTCCTCCGCACGCTTCACAGACATTGTTGCTTTCTCCATGTTTGTTGAAGAGTGCCGGAGGAGAGGCGGCTTGCCTGATCAGCGGCTTGAAGCAAGTATTACAGCGCAAATTTGGACTATATCGATATACAATTCCATATCTCTTTTAAAAATATATCGATATATCTTAAATATCGATATATCGCCCAGCCCACGCCTTAGCGCCAACCGCATTTACTCCATTATGGCAGTGTTCACACGCGCTCACACAAAACATCGCAACATCAGCCACGTAACAACGATCAGCTGTTCAACAAACTTATTCCCATGACAACGGGCATGAACCTGTCAATGTGCCGACACGACACGCGCGCACGTACGTGCACACTTCCCCGATGTTACGCGGTGGTCACTCCTCTCCCTCGTGGTTAAATACACTGAGGCTTATAGACGCGAAGCGCGGAGAAATGTACTGAATCAGCACAGAGAGGAAAGTTTCACTGCAGCAGGAAGGGAAAGACAGGAAGAGTAATCCAAACGTCCTCATGCAGCGCGTAGTCATTCTTTCTTCGTGCAAAAAAGAGGCATCAAAGCGAGAATAGTTCACCAGAGGTCGGTCGCATTCACACCACAACCGCTCCGACGCAGAGAGCGAGATGCGCCGCGACCACCTGTTTCAGCCGCAATCGGAGCGGCTGTTTAGACCGGCTTAAAGTGCTGCGGTTAGATTCACACTGACCCTAAAGTGGAGCTCTCGGGCCGAAAGTCCCTTCAAGTCGACCTAACTAGAGCCTGTGTGAAAACACCCTTAGTATGATGTCAACAAAAAGAAAATACTAAGGAGGAAGTGATATATATTTTTTTTTTTCAAGTAAGATGTGACAGATGAGCAGAGGCAGAGACAGAACTGCCCAGATGATGCAACATTAGAACCCTGAGCTTTTAGAAAAAGGTGGAGACCCAAAGTAAAATCTCATTATTTGATATATAATTATACACTAGTATATTTCTTGGTAGAGTTCATTCATTTTTGGCAGAACTGTGAACACAAAATAAAGTGCCTCTCGAAAGTACTAATACACCAATTTTTTACTGAAAGTTCACACACAGTAACAGACAACTGTGAAATGAAAGCAAAAAGAATTCTGTTTTTTTTTTTTTATAGAAAAGTGAAAAGTGGGGCGTGCACTAGGGCATGAACGACTACTGATTTTTAAAAGTCGACTTTATAGTCAAGAAAGTCGACATTGAGTCGACTAGTCGTGTGATAACGTCATCATATTAACAGCGGAGGGATAACGCCTAATTAACAACAAGTACAATATGTTCCCGTCCAAATCCGTAATGTAGGCTCACATGTAAGCAGGTTTTACAGCGTATTTTCTGAGTTAATATACAATATAGTGGCTTATTACCATTTCCTAGGTTTTAACTTATTTTTTAGGCAATGCTCAGTGTTTACCTGTGCCTCCAGAAACAAATAGATCCTCTCCCCTCTCTCCTCCTCCATTTGTCTCGCTCTCCTCCTGGCCTCATCTGGCTTCTCATCTTCCTTGTAAATCCAAGGTCTGAAGTAAACAAGCTTTCGGTCCCAGAGTGTTAGATCGTAGTTGATTCCACGTGAATAAGTCCTTGAGAGAGAAAAGTTTGCGTGTGCGCGTAGGGCCGCGGTGCGCACTGACGGTGGAGACTGTCCCGATTTCAGCTGAGGGCAAGTGATTACGCGGGTGAAACTCTATGTAGAGCACTAAAAAGTGAACGCTAACTGGTAAAAACAACTAGCCGCTGGCCATGGCCACGTGTCTGCTATGGTGTAACGCTGTTTATTTTATGTACCGAAACACGGAGAAGGGGTTCCGCCTTGACATTAATGTTGAAATTAGGCAGAGAGAGGGACGGAGGGAGAAAGAGATAAACACACGACTAGTTGACTCTCTAAAATAAGGTCGACTCTTGCCACTAAAGTCGACTAGTCTGTTCAAGCCCTAGCGTGCACAAGTATAAGCGAAATCGTAATCTCAATTGGCGCAATAAATTATGGGATTGCTCAGAGGTCAATCGGGATAAATTTGACCCGGAAGTATGTTTTGACAGCGCAGAAGTGAGGGAAATGTTTTACTTCAGTGCCAAGTACGAAGTACAGTTTCTTTAAGACCGAGTGCGTTGTCAGAATAGATCAGAGGTTACATTAACCGAAAATTCTCCGTCATTTACGGAATATTTAAGCTTTGACGGAACATTTCAAAGGCCGTCTGTCATTTTGACAGATTGAAAATCAAGCCGTGATTAAAATAAAAACGCAGGGCTGCTTTTTTCAGAGCGCGCGGGCTCTCTCTCTCTCTAAACGCAGCTTCACTGTTTCACTTGTATCACTGCCTAGCTAGCTAACTTCTGGCGCTAACAACAACACGGGTAAGAAACCACGATCCAACGCGGTTAAAGGCTAATAATATCCTTCTCATCTGGAGCCGCTCTTTAACTTTAACTTACGTAAATCTCAGGACGAGCTCATCTATTTCTCTCCCCTCTCTCTCTCTTTCCCTCCCGCGTGTGTGTTTCTGTGCGCAGCGCGCTGTGCAGTGATGCCAACTGGTAAATATTGTCCGCTGTTCTTAAACATTAACGTTAAAAGAGAAAGTGCAAATAATAAGCTCCACTTTACATTTGTATTTGTGTAATATGAGCCCTGATATGAGGAGCAGATGATGCTCTGAATAAGCCTCTGAGAATTTTACGCACGAGTTCATACACATTTCTGTAGCAAAATTTGTGTTCCATGATTGTTCAAATGTTTAATTAAACTCCATTTATCCAGCGATCTCACATTTTTCCTAACATACACAATATGCAGCTTATATATAGCCTATGTAAATGTCTTTAAAAATTGCTTATAATGTGAGATTAATTCATGAAGGATAAAAATAGCCCATGACGGATTTTATAAACCTGCCCGTCAAAATGAAGGAGAGAAATTATCCTAGTGAAACCACTGAATAGATCCACCAAATTACATATACAGTATGTGATCATTGAGCAGGATGCATATAAGTTGCTATTGCACATGTTTTGCAGGGTATGTTTATTGTTTCCTATGCTGCATGATAGGGCTGGGCAAAAAAATCGATTTCATCGATTTTGTAGCTTAAAACTATTTTTATTTTGCAAACTCGAGTTTTTTCAGACTTTTTCACATTTCGTCCTTGTGGGTTACCGCGGTGTGAGACAGCCTCCTCCCCCGCGTAACACCGTCAAAACAACAACATGCGCGATGGAAAGCGATTACAGAGATTAAGAATCTAATGATATGAATGAAGTATGTCCCTTGAGTTGCTCATATTTGCGAGGAAAAGGCTCAGGATTTGCATCTTGGATGAACTCTGACAAGTTGCACCACTGCCTTGCTAGCTAGCTAACTTTTAGCCTGCCGCTAACATCACGGTGAAGAAAACCACAATGCAAACGCGGTTTAAGGCTAATAATAATATCCTTCTGATCTGGAGCGCTCACGTGAAGTCTCAGGACAAACTCATATACGTACTTCTCTCCCTCTCTCTGTCCCTCCTGCGTGTGTGTATCTGTGCGTGTGTGTATCTGTGCGTGTGTGTATCTGTGCGTGTGTGTATCTGTGCGTGTGTGTATCTGTGCGTGTGTGTATCTGTGCGTGTGTGTATCTGTGCGTGTGTGTATCTGTGCGTGTGTGTATCTGTGCGTGTGTGTATCTGTGCGTGTGTGTATCTGTGCGTATCTGTGCGTGTGCGTGTGTGTGTGTGTGTGTATGTGTGCGTGTGTGTATGTGCGCGTGTGTGTATGTGTGCGTGTGTGTGTGTGTGCGTGTGTGTGTGTGTGCGTGCGTGTATGCGTGCGTGCGTGTATGCGTGCGTGTGTGTATGCGTGCGTGTGTGTATGTGTGCGTGTGTGGTATCTGTGCGTGTGTGTATCTGTGCGTGTTGTCGTGTGTGTATGTGTGCGCCTGCCCCGATCGGGAGAGAGACGCAAGAAACAGGGAAATAGTAGATCCTTTGAAAACTATGAAAACTACAATACATTTTACTCATGTTGCAGAGGCAAGCACATGTCCCAAACGTGTTAATACTCACAGGTCTATCCCCAGGCTCCTGACAATAAAACAAGTAAACTGCACAGAGGCAGGTGAACTTACAGGAGCATTTTACTGTGATGGAGATGAAATAATATTGCTACAATTACCTGCACCTTCATCTTATCTTCTGTGTTCTTCCAGATAAATGTATAGATTTAAGTGAATTCAGATGAAGAGAATAAAATAGCTGTATAATGAATTTGCCCCATCTAAAGGCTTTGTTTTTGAAGTATTTTGTCAGATGTATATCATATCACCCTGCCCTAATGCCAGAGGCTCATTTACTTTTTATTTTGGGATTGTTTTACGTATTTTAACTCTTGAGGACAATCACTGCAATAAAGTGGCACTTTTGACAATATATCTGAATCTGATCTGTAGTCATTTTTAAGTGCATTGGAAGAAAAAATCGAAAATCGAATCTCGAATTTTTCTTTAAAAAAAATCAGAAAATTTTCTTTTCAGGCAAAATCACCCAGCCCTACTGCATGACTTTATTCAACTTCTAGGCATAAGCCATTTAGCTTTTCCTTCATAACATATCCCTCCTCCCCATATACAATACTGAGAGAAAACATGTTCATGTAGGCCAAAGCATTGTGTAGTATAAAAGTAAAGACTGACTTAATTTCTGCTTTTCTATAGTACAATTCATATATAGTGTGTAATTTTCAGGAAAGAATCTCCCCACCCAATAAGTCGACATTTAGCTTGTGTCACCTGCTATTGGAAATTAAAACTAATATAGCCGCAAAGCGGTGATTATCGGCCCTCACCGACCACCCAGCCCAAAGCGCCCTTTTGTCTCCCTCAATCTAAAATTACGGTATTGCTACTGCTTTTATGTTAGTTTGTTTTTAACTTTTTCCCTAGGGTCTTAGTTTTAGGATTTTTGGAATGCACACTCGCTCAATTTTGACATTATACAGAGAAAAATTAGTATGAATTTGTATCACACTATATCTGCAAACTGAAGCATATTTTTACATTTTACTTAGGGCTGTGGCTGCACCGCGGAAAATCCACAAAGGTTATCCAAGTACTTTGGATAACTTTGGTTCCTCACTTCTCGCTGAATTACAGAGTTTAACATTTTTCCATCAGAATAAAATGGGACGTTCTGGTCATCGCTACGGCAACACCGTAAAAAATATGGCATGGGTGTGATTGACTTTTCTGATTGGAATGACCAAATAGAATTTTGTGCCAAATTCTTTTAATTTTCGTAAAACAAATTCGTACTCTCCATATAATTCCTATAGGGGGCGCTATCGCGCCCAATTTGAATTTTGCCAGATGAAAGGGTTTAGGACTGACTTTAACAACTGATAAAATGATCGAAATCGGGCTTCATATATGCGAATGGGAGCCATTTTTTGTTTGCGAAAAATGGCAAAAAAAACTTTGTTTCAGTCTAAGCTATACAGTAGTAGTTGTGTAACAAAAACTTATAAATGGATGGTAAATGGGGGTAAAAATTGATTTTTGGCAAAATCGTTCAGCCATACTCCACGCACCATGCCTCTTCTCTCTTGGTCCTTTGCGATTTTATCCATCCTCTCTCAGCTCTGATGTGAGATCCATCGCGACACTAAAAAGTTGTTTAGTGCTGCGCGAAAAGCGAAACCACCCAGTGTCAACGTTCCATGACTGTTCAGACATGTTTAGTTTAGATACATTTATCCTGCAATCTCACATTTTCCTAACAAATAAAATGCACCTATATATAGGCCATGTAAACCTAAAAAATGCTTATAATGAAATGGACGATATCATCGTCCATCACGATGGTTCACTGTAAACATCGCCCAACCGTAGAAGCTATGATTCCTCTGATCTGAATGCCTGGGCTCGGGAAAGTCATTTCAAACCACAGCTGCTGTGGCTTTTCCTCCTCTTTCTGAGGGAGTTTTCGTTTCACTTGTGTCTTTATGATGTGATGTGCTTCAAATTCAGATGATCAGTAAATTATTCCAGAATGTGTGTTTTTACTCCTCCTGTCTCGTGGCATGTCTTATTTTGCTGAGGAAATGTGCTGTTTAGTGCTCAAATGTCACTCAATGGCTGCGAGTCAAAGAGAAAGTAAAGTGGCTGTGTTTGGCACCTCATGTCGCCGTCTCCTTGCGTCACTGTTCTTCTCGTTCTTCATATTGTCCAAAGTTACATCCCAAAACTAAAATGCTGCTCCTAATTCCACTGTGTTTTGGCATGTGCTCCATCTGGCCTCTCCGTATCCATCAATAACGCGCATCTGAAGCAACTACGAGTCGCAGCTCAGACCGGTATTTGATTGGCCGAAATAATAAATAGTTTATTTTGTATTAATTGGGAGTTTGATTTCCTAAAACTTTTCCAACTAGTTAAAGCAGACGTTTGTTCTTACTTTTCCTGCACTTTAGTATGGGTGATGTTACTCACTGGATCAGAGAGTTTTATCTTTCTTTTTATATATATACATTTATTATACGGCCCTTCACAATGCAAGTAGAACGCTCCATTGATTTGAATGTGATTTCCCAACGTTCTACCGGTCATTATTTTTTGATAGAAGACCTCTGAAAAAAATAATGACCGCTGCCAATGGCAACGGAGTTCGTGCTTGTAATACAGGTCTTTCATATCACTCCGCGAGTTGTAGTAGCGGACAGGCGGACACTATCTCTGTCCCCGTCCCTGCGAGAGAAGTTAACGGGAGTCCGACTTTCAACTTACCCAGAGATTAACCACCATTCCTCCTCTCCAACTGCACCTTCAACTAAGTAGCTAGGCTAGCAATAAGTAGCTAGCTGTGCTGCTACTAGCCTCGCCACACTGCCTGGAACCAACAAACGTTGCCAAGCAACGCGCAAACTTTGGGAACTATTTGCCGCGGAAATCATTAAATAAACCTTTCTGTCTTCATAAAAGTGTATGCAGTTTATTTGTGTGTGTATAGTTGGCAAACAGCCGTATAATAAGCGGAATAATGTATAGAACGCCGGTCAGGGGCGAAGTTCGCCCTGTCGGTACTTATTTTCCCGATAATGACCGGCGTTCTATACATTCTCCCTTACATAATTGATCTTTATTTATAGACTGTACTGTTAGGTTCAGACAGTCTTTAAGAAGTGCAGTCCACATTTTCACAAATTTTGAATAGGTCAAGCAACAATTTTGTTTGCTTTATTGCTGCAATTTTCACTTCAAATTAATCTAATAGTTTGTTATGAAACAGACTGATTTATTGCTTGTGTTAGGTGAAAAATACATAAGAGGACCTTGCAACAATAATCACATATTTAATCGCAATCGCAATATTGAAGAAAAAAAATCGCAATTAGATTTTCCAAAATCGTTCAGCCCTAGGCAGCAGTATAACCAAATTCAACGCAGTGTAGTTTCAGTTCTTACGTATAACTAATGATCCTGACTCACATGTTCAAAGTCTTATATTTCTGTTACCCAAAAGTTGACAATGGTCAGTGGTGAGTGGTTTGAATGCTGTCTCTGACTGGTGCATACTCTCATTGTGTGTTGGGCAAGACACTTCACCCACCACCTTGCCTTTATATTAATGCGGTGTGCGAGTGGTTGGTTGTGGCACAAATCAAAATAAATTGCTAATATTCATTTTCACACCATTAGTTGAAAATAAAAAACATTGTTATAGTTTATCAACCACCACAAATACTTTAGTACTTTACTAGTACTACTACTTTAATAGTAATGTTTGTAATAAAATAAGGCTCACAATAATCAGATCTTGCGTAGGAAACAAAATAACGTAATCCAAGTACACAATGTTTCCCTTATTAAAATGAATGGGATATAGCACTGATCTTGGTACAGGACTTAAACAATCTAACAACAATTGAACTTATACATTATTTTCATATCCTTCATAATTATGAGCACAATTTCTACTGATAAACCAAAATATACTTTTAACATAGGACAAAGATCACACAGCAATCACAAAAGGATAAAAACTGAGTGTAACTGAAGCATCCTCTCAAAAATGCGCAAGTTCTTGTACTAGGCAGATGCACGATTTAGAAGAACTGTCTGCATTGTGTTATTATTATAACAATAATAATTAAACTCAAATTAAAATTATATTGAGGATAGTAATGACAGCTGGGAAGTAGCAAGATCTCGAAATATAATAAGTATCAATGCATTACACTATGTAGGGCTTTACTAATACATTATACATGAAAAAAAAAAAAAAAAAATGAGAAAATTGTACACAAATTGATATTATACTGAGGATGGTAATGACAACTGGGAAGTAGCAAGATCACGAAGTATAATATGTACTGCATAGTAACGTGCCTTTATAACATAAAAATAGTGACTTTCGGTAATGTTACCAAGGTTTGGCATTGGTAACATGTTGAAATATATTATATTAAGGGTTGCCTTTTGTTACTTGCTTTGTACTAAACATCGTACATGAAACAAGCTTGTGGTTGTCGTTGTGCTTCTTTTCTGTTTTCTATATGAACATTTCAAACAATGCTTTGTAATTTGGTCTGTGTTAAAAAAGCCGCTTTGAGGTGTAACTGGTTCTCGTTTGACAGTGATGCAAATCAAAATATGATGCTGCTAATTGTATGATTGATAATGTAATTGCAAAAGGATAAAGTTATTATTATAGTTCTGTCACGTAATGTCTTTATGTAGATGTTATATTGTAAATGTTGTATTGATTATGGGGGTGGGCACTTATAAGCTCTTGCTTAGCCCACTCCTTTTGAGCAGAATGTTTACTGCTCAAATAAACTAATAAACTAAAAATTATATGAGTTAGAATAATCGACAGGTCAATATCTACAGTCCTTTATAGTTAAAAGACACTACTGTGCACTACAGTCTCGTGGGAAAAGTGATAGATTAATAAATGATCCCAAATGACACATTGGACCTCAGTCTGGGTATTAACACTTATGTCAGGGCTAATTGTTTATCTAAATTACCCAACAAATATTCATCTAAACAATACAACATAATAAAACTGAAAAGCTCTCCACCGTGTATGGCGAAAGTATAATATGCTATGGTTATATGGCAAGAAAAATATCAGAGAAGACAAAAAAATAGTTATGACTCAATGGTAAGCTTTAGCAGCTCGAATTATAGTAAATCAGAGATCAATTAAACAGCATCACACTTGAATTACTGTGTGGCCAGGCTTAAATCTACTTCTGTTAGCTATGGACTATAATGCACTATATTGTATCATAACCAGATAATCTACATAAATGCACAGACCTGACTCACTAGGCGAATGTGAGGAGACATGCATGCAATTACGGTATATGTGCCTCTAACACGGCCAAGTCTGGCCACTTTTTTGGTTGCCCCATTGTTGTTTTTTGGTTTTTTATAAAGAGAAAGAATCTCAGGTGACATTGATGTTTACAAATGCATGCAGCAAGAGGCCATACCTGGTCCATCAGAGGCTGACAGCGCAGGTGAATTCAGCTTTGGCCGCTTCGAGTTTGGAGGTCCCACATCCAGCAGGTTTTCAGCCATGGTGGATTTAGTTTCCAGCTGGTTATTTTTGTTGATTCAATTTCAATATATCCAGGAAGATGCTTGTCTGGTCAACTTTCAAACATTAGAAAGCTGGCAGCCTGCTAACGTGTGCTAACTGGCTAATAGCTAGATAATTGCCTGCTACCAGCTAAGTTAGCCACTTCGTGCTGCGAGCCTTTCAAAAGAGATGCAATAGCGCCCCGCTTCGCCACCGCCATTCACCCCATGATAATCCAACACCCAACACCCACATTACCATCGTTAAATAATGCGAAATAAAATGTTCTCCATGTAAAAAACAGGGCGTCAAATTATTAATCCAGTTATATCAAGTAAACCGATGCATTTTAGCGAGGAAAAATCTAAATGTCCAGCGAAACCATTTTGCGTGACGTCAAATTTCTTCATGCAAAAATCCAACGAGGCTCTTCAAAAATGCACAACTGCACAAAAATGCTGCGTGTCTGCAATAAAATTATGAAGCCACAACCAGTTATCCGTTTGGTAAACAATACGGCTCCTGGACGGCGACAGGGGCTGAATCGCCGCACTCTTAAGGGGAAATCAGATCTACGGAGCGTTTCTGTCCGACGACCACCGATCCCAGTGCCGTTTTTTCGCACAAAATGTCTCCGAAGCGATGTTAAGATTGTGATTTAAGGGCAAGGGCGGTGTCATATCGCGGAAAGAAGGTCTAATTTCTACGTTAAAACTAGCGTTGGACCGAAATCCTAATTCCGAGCCACGACAAGATGGCGGCTGTTGATTCCTTCGATACAAAAAAGTTTTTTTTTTTCTTTTCCAGATCGACTGTGGAGGGGGAGGGGCCGCGCAATCACGCCCTACGTGAAGACAGCACAGCAGCGAACCGCTAGGGGCGCTCCAGCACCACTAGATGCTGATGTCTGAGTAATTTCCATGGATCTAATGTAATTTCACACTCAAAACCCCATTTGCAATTATAAAACATGCGTTAAAAAAAGTCTCCTATAATTATCTATAATAATGTTCTGTCATAAAATATTGATTGAAAAACAATAACCAAGTCAAAGATAAATTAAAATCTTCCACCTGTATTTTAAAAGGTCTATCAAAGTCAAACATATTTTCTTCATGTTGTGTGCATTTTGTGAAATTGATCTTTTACACACTGACAAGAGTCATAAAACTCACACTTCAAGTAGACAGTTTTATTTCTGTCTCTTTTCAGTTTTCTGTCAAATTTGACACATGCACATGTATAAAAAAAGTCATGTGATTTCAAATAACTGCGTATGTACAAACACTGAGTGCTTTGTGCAAATGTGTACAGATTATGATCTTGTGTTGATAAATGATACTCGAGTGATGTGCACAAAACATACATGATACATCTTATTTACGAACATAAGAAAAACAATAATTCTTTTTAAAAATGAAGGAAAAAGAAAACAGCTTTCTTGTATTCTGTCCCAGTGTAAATTAAAACACAGATGAGTTGGATATACCAGCAAAAGTAGTACAGAGGTACAGATGGAGCAGATGTCAATTATACTTTGCTACTTTCTGACCACCAGATGACTTAGTAAAACTAAATTTTCACCATCTCTCATGAAACAAAGTTACATTTCAAACCATATGAAGTAGACGTCAATATTTCATTTTAAATTTAGGATCAAACTATTGATAACACAAACCCAGTGACTGATCCACAGAAGGCCACAGAATCACAGCAGGGTGATGAACTAAACATCTACTGGCAAGATGCTCTGCCAGCTGTAATAAGTACAGTCAAACAAGGGATTTACAACATGTAAGGCATGGAGATAATGATATATTTATTTATTTATTTCAAGGCCAAATCAAGAAGTATGTCTGTGATGAATAGATGAGCACGGTAACTAGATAGTAGATAAGCACAATATTACGAATTTGCAGACTTTAGCAGAGCACATTCCAAACAGGATCAAATTAAAAGTCGATCATGTTTTTATTTTTATCCATCTACAAACTACTTGTTGTAGTTTTCAGGATACTTACAGGTATATTATATTTTTTGGATAGCACTATTAACACATTTCTAGTCACTTGTGCCTTGATTTTATTTTTTGTGCTGACTTTGTCTGTGAAACTCATATGTATTATCAAACTGAGAAGTGCTTTGGTAAGTGATAATGTTAAAGGGTTTGTATTCAGCCGTCTTCGGGTTTAAGTGCTCTCTGATTCCCCCATCGTAGTATACAAAATCCATCGAATTAGAAGGCAACTTCTCAAAAAGTGAGGGGCCTAAATATATGGTTGTAAATATTCAGAGCTCAATCCGCAGATTCACACAAGTCAGATAAGCACACAAATGGTTAGAACTGCAGTGCACATGAACTGTTCCATTACAAGCAGAAATACTTATATACTGGAGTGTGGCCTAAGAAAAAGGCAAAATGTAGATTTTGAGTGCAGGCCAAATTAATATTAGGATTTGGTTAGAACAGCTTAAAAATATATTACCCATTTGAACACCCAGTTGAAAGATACCGGTGAGCATTTCAATGCAAAAATAAAGCGGAAGTCAGAAATATATCTATATTATTCAACTTAACTCTAGGTTCAATATTCCTTATTCTATTAACATCAAGAATGTGGCTTCTAGTAAGGCATCTACAATAAATTAATTGTTTTCCCTCATAAAATCTGAAATAAGTGCTTGTTGGAGATGAAACAGAGAATGAACATGGTTATTATAGTTATGTCCAAAAGAAGGCATTTATGTATCTTTCTCAACAGAAAACACAGTCATACTTTTAGGCCCCACAAAACAATCTGCAATGTTGTGTTCAATCGGAAAGCATATTGATACAGTAGAGCTTATAGGGTTCCACTCTCCAAGAGCAAACCACACATGAAAAGGCAGATGGCATTTATAGAAATCAAGACAGAAACAGGCTTTAGTTTGTCTAAAAGACCAACAGATGAAAACTACTTTGATCACTTAATTCAAATGCTACAACCATACACAGTAATTGTCCCTCATAGCCCCTGTTAAAGTGATAAACGAACGATCTGACTGCCCTGAAGCAACGATTGAGATAGTATATCAGTTTAAAATGAAGTAGATTGTGTAATAGACTGTGATCTTTAAAAACAAAACAGACAGATACAAGGAGTAAGGCTGTAAAGGCAGACTGGGGTTTACATTAAAAGTACAAGTACATAAAGTGCCTACTGCTGATTGTTCACTTCTTTTACTGAATTATTCCCTTTTAATTGAAATTGTGCTTATGATTGGCTATTCTGTCCCTTAATAAAACTATGCCAGGACAATAAAGTGGTTGAGAAATTGCTGTGCAACACCAGCGCTTAAATGTACATTTAGCTAAGAGATAAATCTGTGCAGCAGCAGCATGTCTCATTTCAAAGTGAGATCTCGGCATGAATCATGTCATGCACATAACCACATTAATACTGCTTTATACAATTCCCAATTTCCTCTAATAGTTTTCTGCTCATCACTGCACTGCACGTACTTACAAATATTTTCCCTTAAGGTCAATACTTTGATCAAACAACGTATATGGCACCATAATACAGATTTTTCTTTAAGAAATACTTGCATTAAAAGAAAAGCACAACACTAGAAACCACAGCATACTCCGTAGCCTGTGTCTCATGGAAAAATCATGAAATTTAGACTTTGTTCAGTTTTGTATTCACTGTCCAGAAGGCACTTGATATGAAAACGATAAAAAAAAACACACACACACACAACACTGCTCCCCTTTTCTCAAAATATTTCTGTGCTCAACACAGGTCTTAACAATTTAGCATTGCTTCATACAGTGTCCACTTAAGGAGCAAATGCTGCCACTATTGTTGCTCCTCTGTCTGTGCCCAAGACATTGTGCTAGGGAGAATAAACCTGCTCACACCTCCGGGAGCAACAGGAAAACGGCAGGTCAATCAAAGACGAGAGTAAAACTCCTCATTAAGTTTTCTTAGCTCATTGACATTCCCTTCTTCATCTTCATCCTGTTGTTGCAGAGTTGCAGAAAGATCTGTATGCTGTTGGGAAGGCAGTTCTATTGCATTAGACTCTATGTCTCGTCCAGACACAGAAGAGTGTATTTCATGTGATAGTTCAAGCAGCTGTGAGGAGTCCCTATATCCTTCATCCCTCAGCTCTGGGGCTTTATCTTGGACTCGTCCAGGCCTTTCACTTATATGTGGGAGTGGAGAAACTGCTGTAAATGGAGTGGCTGGAGATGAGGGTCTGTTTGTAGACACACATGATGGTTCATGGCTGACAAACATTCCCTCGATGTGTTGGCACAGTGTTTCTCCACTTTTGGGATAGAGAAAAGTCCTCATTTGTCCTTTGCCTTTAACATTCACAGTGCCTCTGTAGTCAAACCCGACGCCCATTGAACTGAGTACAGCGTGGCTCTCCTCGCTCACCTGTACTCGACACTCTACACCTGTAGAGTCCATTCGACTGGCAATGTTGACAGTGTCTCCCCAAATATCGTACAGCAGTTTGGTGGTGCCGATTACACCTGCTGTCAGTGGCCCATGGTTGTAGCCAATGCGGAGCTTAAAACCAAAGCCCAACATGTTCTTATTGAAGTCATCCAGGACTTTGATCATCTCAATGGCAAAGTTAAAAAGAGCCACCAGATGAGTGTGAGGAGAGTCGTCTTCATTTTCAGCCATCTGTCGAACATTCAGGCCTGATGCTGCCATGTAGGTAGAACCTATAGTTTTAATCTTTTCAACACTTTTAAATTCAGGTTTGCGAAGAAGCTCATCAAAGTCACCAATTAGCTCATTAAGAACCCTGTAGCATTCTTTGCCGCCTTCATAGCTCTCTTCATAAACTCACTGAAGTTCACAATACTTGCAAATATCACTCCCACACTGTCATGATTCTTGGAATAGCTCTGAGTTACCTGAAGACACAAAATGGAAGATGAATTTAATACAATTTTACATTACAAATGTTATTAATTATAGTAATCATATAAGAAATTATACAAAATCACATAAACCAATGCAAACCTTAAGCTGATCAGCAACATGGATGGGGATAATGTTGCCCAATAGCCACTCCGCTTGGTCTCTCATTGTCTGAATTTTGAAGCGATGTTTGTCTGCTTCAACGTTTCCATGGTAATGCAGGCGGTAGCTGACCTCAAACTCTCGATTGAGAAACCAAACCAAAAGGAGCAGGAGGAAAAAAGCCAGGACTGTCTCGTGGATAAGAGGAGTCAAAGGATGCGCAGCAAGATCTGCTGCTGAAGTAACCACAGCCAAATCACCATCATTTGTTGAAAGATTAAACCTAAGAGGTAGACAACAGGGAAATGAATGATTTGCTACTCAAACCACAATCCATAAAGCAACTATGTGCAGCAGCCCACTACTGTCATTATAAAGGTGCTTTATTTACGTCAAACTGATACACAATATTACCAAATTGTTTCCTGCTAGTTCAGTAAAAGGTCATTGTTAAGATTGACCTTAAATTGCCTACAGCTGATTGTATCCAGACAAAAACATAAATGCAAGCCACAAAAACACTCACCCATGATCTACAATGCTGTTATTACTGGAGCTGAAAGAGAAAATGACCACCTCAATCACACATTTAAACAGTTTACATCTAATACCATACAGTATATTTTATTGTGATTATCAACTAAATTTGGCATACTATAAACCAGTGGTTCACAACCTGGGGTCAGGAGTTCACCCGGTCATATGGGTGGCATATTTTGTTATAGTAGTTGTATGTAGTGTGGAAATGTGGCTTATGGAGGTCACAAACACCCGCAGCTGTAATAGTGGGAGTGGTGCTTAAAAAGAATAGGAATCATAGCAATGAACTATTCTTGCTGTATCAATTGTTACAGAAATTATTTTCTGACCCTGACTGTTACTATGATGTAACAATGTACAGACAGGGCATTACTCACCTGTTCAAGGAGCAGTATAAGAGCAGTGGGAGGGCAACCCCAGTAACAGTGGCCAGAACGGAGCGCATCCAGAAACTCAGCTGACAGAAGTTACAGTACTGAATGATGGCAAGAATGGTGGCACAGCACAAGAAGAGGATCACCTAGTTGAAGGATAGGAACAATCAATACCATAGTAATTGCTCTTTTGTTGTAAGTGATAATTGGTTGTCATCAACCAATTGATTACCACAGCAGTGCTGATACAGATCGGGCTCCCTGAAGTGCGTTTGGTTTATTCAACATTTAGAACACTATGATCCACTGCTTTACGAACTGGTCCAACAAGATTGTGGATGAAAAGATAAAATCAGACTTGAGAGTTTCTGTTTACAGTTCGCATCATCGCTACCATGAGCTAAGAGTCATGCCCAGCATCTCCTCTGCTAACACTGGCTTAGGGCATTTCCCAGAGAAAACTGCTTGATATCATTACTAACACAAATAATCCCTTTGCACAAGCTCAAAACCAGCCTTAGTGCCACACTTACGTTGGGCTATATGTTCATCAACTTTATGCGACATTATTGGCTTCACAAGCCAAGCCCGGGTATAACAATTCATTATTACCTGGGCTTGGTATAAATGAATTAGGGTTTAGAAATCTTGTATATGTATGGACTGTATGGACTTTGATTGACAGGCCGTTAGCATTAGAACTAATGGTGCGGGCGCGGCTACGACTGAACTACGTGCCCCGCGAAGGCTACAGTGAAGTAGGGCTGGGAAAAAAATCGATTTGATTTAAAAATTGAGTTGGTAGGTCAAATCAATTCATATTTTCAAAATAATCAATTTTTTTTTTAGCTCTCTGCACTCTGCTCAGAGGAAGAAGGTCCTGCTGTACAAATGTGCCAAGAAGAACAGAGCCCACCTCAGGATTTTTTGTTGTTTTAGTAGCTCAATCCAAATACAGTGTAAATAATTTGTATGTTTAACAATCTCTGTTGCACACCGCACATTAACCTTTCAGTTAGAGAAAGAGTTTGCAATTTTATTTATGTTGATGCATTTTGATTAAATACAATAAATATATATATTTAAAATATTAAAATCTGTATATCCGCTATGATTTCCCCCTCGAACGTAATCATTGTGGCAAACGGGGAGGAGTGAGGAGGACTTGTCTATTCTTTTTAATGGTCTATGAAACATACATGGGACTCATGCATGTAAACACGCCACACCAAATTTTAGCCATGGGCTAATTTCCACCCGTTGTCCTACACTCACACTCTCAAACACACTCTCCTTCATCCTGGCCTATTATATTATATTGTGTTATATTGCATCTAAGATATTGCTGTTTTTTGTGGAGCAAACCCCATGGTTTTAGAAATCCCTGTAGTCCCTTCTTACTGTAAAGAGTGAAAAGCAGAATGGCAGAGCAGCGAGTACCTTTGTGATTTTGAGTTTGATTTTTGTCCTCATTCCATACAGTATAATCTAACCGATACAATTTAGATTCAGGTTACATCGTTCAGTTCTTTTACCTGTTCAACCTCAAAATACTGCCAAAGGCTCTCAACTGAGAAGCAAAAAGTTTTCTAGTCTAAAAAGAAATCTATCTAAATGACAACCATTTGAAACATTGTGTTTACATTTTACAGAATAATGGCAATTACAGGAATGGGGCAAATATTCAGTATTTACCTGGAGTGGGAGATGCCGTGTGCAGGTGAAGTGGGATAGGACCGAGACAGCAGGAAGTGAGACCAGCACTGCTCCCACAACGTGGCGCGAGATCCACCCGGAGACAGCGAGGAGCAGGGTGTGCGTGCAGCTCATCACGTCTTCCAGATGAAATGCCATGCTGCACAGGGCAAGGCAGAGATGAATTAACATGGCAATAAATAAGGGCATTTTCTTTTTCTGAATGTGTGTGGAGGAGGGCTGGGATTCCTTTCTATGATCTCCCAGCATGAAGTGGCATACCGTTTACGCCAAATGTCATTCTTATAAAACACTATCCAGTCGTGCATGGGTAAAAAGTTTAAATACATCCATTAATAGGCTGATGCAACTTCAGTATCTTCATAATTGTTTTAATTTTAGGAAATGTGTAGTAAAAGTGTGCTTGCTTAAGCTGTAGTCTCACCGTATAGAGAGCACCAGTGAGGAGAGCTCCAACAGCCCGCCCAGCGGAGTCAGGGCTAAGGCAGCAGGAGCAGGAGGACCGGCAGAGGAGGCGCTAACCAAGGCGGGCATGAAGCAGGCTACTGTCAGAGCCAGGAAGAAGAAGCAGCTCAAGAGCACATCCAGGAACGAGCTGAATGTAGAGCTGGCAAAAGTCTGAACCTGGACCCTGTTTATCACCTGACAGAAAAATTTAAGTAAAGTAAATCTTTTGGTAAATTTAATAAGTCAACATATATAGCTCAACTTACTCTGAACTACACACTTACTTTCTATTTTCTTTTTATAATCATATACACATTGTAAACAAATTGTAAATGTGCCAGATTATAGCAAAACTTCTCATTTACATCTATAGTCCAGAGGTAGGTCAAACAAGCAATACAATGCATACAGGGAAAATAACACACATTAATAAAACTATACAAATGATATTATGTTTATGTTTAGGTTGTTTTGGTATAGTGGGTATTCTCTTATATTTGTCAGCAGGCTGTTCCAAAACGGTTAAAATTATGTTCTTCTGTCTGGGATCTCAACATCTCCTCTGGAGGACGCTCTGGTGCTGAGATCACTCACTGAATTAAATTAAATACAATTTTGAAAAGTGAGGATGTTGTATCATAAAATTGGCTGATTTGTTTAAAGTTCTGTCAATTCAACTTAAAAGTATTAGCAGTGTTTTTAATGTGTTACAGAAAGATAATGCAAACCTTTCCCTTTAGATTACATTCAATTAAGTATGTAATAAGGAAAACTGTGAATTTCAGTGCCTTAAGTACAGGGAAACCATCAAAGTGAAATATGAAAATACTGATGAATTAAACATGAAGTAATTTAAGGTTTAAAATGAATTAACATAAACTGTAATAGCACTAGTTTAACAGCAGAGGGCTGCAAGGCTGTGCAGACTGGTTGGTCTGATGAAGGATATCAATAAGTCTGTGTACCTCCTCTTTGTAGCTGCTGCGATAAGCTTTTTCCAACGGTCTCTCCAGAAAGTTGAGACTGATCTTGTTGATTGGAGGTTTGAAAAAGTAATCTTTCATCAGGCTGAAAAAACAGGACAGACTTTTAACATTTGCATACTGAGTGTAACATATTTTTCAAACGTTTCATTTATGTAAAAGAAGCATCACAATCCTTTAATAAAACTAAATATTTGCAGTAAAATGCAGGTATTTGGAGAAGATTAAAAGACTACTCAAACATGCGTAAATGGCTCAAAGCAACACCGGGTATGTTTTTGTTGAGGGAAACACTTGTAAATTGTAATGCACATTTTTCATAATACACCATGCTTAGTGATACACGAGCCGTACTGAATAACTTTACTGTTTTTAGCATACAGTAGATTGAACTTTTTACCTGTCCTCTCGGATAACATCCACAAAGTGTGCATCACTCTTCTCTCTAAAGTTTCTGGCCTTTAGTGGGATGAGTGCAGAGTGGTCCATCCCTGTCCCTGTGGCCCTTGCCCAGTGGCCATGCCTAGACTGGTGCCAGTGCCAGTGCTGGAGCTGGTCTTCTTCTCTTTCTCCTGCAGCATGTCGCACAAAGAGGTCTGACTCGCCCGCACCGCATCTTCCAGCGGAGGGCTCAGGAGGCCATTGACAGCTCTGGGACTAAGACCAGGAGGAAACTTGGGGTGACAGAGAAAAAAAGTAAATAACTTAAGGGACATTTTAAATTCTAATGAGGCACATTTTATTTACTTTTGCACTGGTGGCTTTGTTGTCTTCCTTGCCACCATTCAGCACAGCAACCTCATCGCTTTGATCTGCTACACCACGGGACACATGCTAAGGAGAGTGGGACAGCATGCCATAAGTAACAATGAAGCTGTGACTTGAAGCTTTATATCATAAATAAAATAAGCAAATGAATAAACTCACTCCGGTCCTGTCTGATAGTTGGTGCAGACTCTGTAGAGCTAATGGATCAGTGCCCTGTGCCCCACCAGGAATAATGTCAGGAGTGTGGCACTGAGGACGGGACAAGTTAAGGCCAGCAAAATCCCCACTTGACAATCCAACTTGAGAACAGCCACATTGCACTCCATGCTCCGCTTTCCTCCCGGAGATCAGATATGTCTTTAGACCTGATGAGACACACAGTCAAGTATTACATGAATATGTTAGGAGGACATGATCTGTAGCATATTTGCATGTATAAGACACAAGAGAACAATAAATCGTGGCATGTGTTTTTAGTTCAGTTACAGTCAAGTGTTTTTTGCTGCTTCAAACAAACCAAAGAGGTGGTAATGCAATCCTGGGTGTTTCAGCCACTGTCTGTTTGCACATCAGCCAATGTGTTGGCTGTGTTCACACTTGTGTGGGGCCAATAAGGAAAAACACAAACACTGGATTAGAGCAGTGGCCCTTTGCCAGCTACTATCAGCCTGTCCAAACACACACTAACCAAGCTAACGGGCCATATAGTTAAACAGCTAAAAGTGCTAAAAGAAGTATGGAGTGTATGGGGTGAACGGAGGGGCTGGCCCCATCTATTATTTCTATTATGATTGGGGATGGCGGGGGTCCTTCTTGTCTGGTACTCCTGAAAGTCTGTCAGCAGCCGTGGCTGCTCTGGATAAAGTTGGCGTTGATAATTCCTGTCAAGTTGATCATTCTCATCAATGCAACCTTTTTTTCTACCACTCTTTCATAACAATTGCAATTAGATCAGCAATTTATGTGCTAAATGAAGATTCAGTTTACACATAGATCAGTTTAAACACTCTTATTAACATGAGAGAGAATAAATACACCTGTTGGCAAATACACTGCCAGACCAAAAAAAAGTGGCCACCTGGGTTTAAGTAAGCACAAACGTAGCTACGAACCTCCTATTGGATAATTGCAGCATGGATGATTGTCTTTCAGCTGGCAATACTGTGTTTAAACCCAAATGATGCAGTGAGTGGCTTCTCATTTCTGAAACAACTATCTCAAAAGACAAATACCGTGGTCATGGAAAAGATGTCAGTATGCTTTGGGAGGGTCATATCTTTGGCATGTATCAAGCCGAGAACACATCTACGGATATTGCAGAAACAACTAAAGTTGGCATAAGAACTATCCAACACATTATTCAAAAACTGGAAGGATAGTGGGGGAACCATCGTCTTCGAGAAAGAACTGTGGTTGGAAAAAATCCTGAATGATCGTCATCAGCGTTCACTTAAACGTTTGACAAAATCAAATAGGAGGAAAACAACTGAACAACTCAGGGCTATGTTTAATAGTGAAAGTAAGAGCATTTCCACAAGCATAATGCAATGGGAACTCAAGGAACTGAAAAGCCATATGAAAACCACTAATCAGTGAGGCTAACTGCAAGAATAGGCTCAGTTTGCGAGGGAGCATAAAGATTGGACTCTTTAGCAAATGAAAGAAAGTTATGTGGTCTGACGAGTCCAGGTTTACCCATTGACAGTAAATTTAGAAATTTCTAAATATACTGTCAATGGGTTTACCCTGTTCCAGAGGTAAGAGGACAGGAAGGTGAAGTGATGCAGCAGCACCCATTATGCCTAGTGCCTACTGCACTGAGGAGGCACTGTTATGATCTGGGGTTGCTGCAGTTGGTCAGGTCTAGGTTCAGCAACACTATGTGCCGAACGAATAAGATCATCAGAACATCCTGAGTGACCAGGTTATTACATCAATGGATTTCTTCTTTGCTGATGGCACCGGCATATTCCAAGAGGACAAAGCCAGGATTAATTGAGCTCACATTGTGAAAGAGTTTTTCAGGGAGCATGAGACATCACGTTGACGCTACAGGGTCCATACCTTAACCCCATTGAGAATCTTTGGTATGTGCCAGAGACAAGATCTTGGTGAAAGATTAATGCTACACTGGATGGAAATACAGTGGGGGGGGGGGGGAAGTATTTAGTCAGCCAACAATTGTGCAAGTTCTCCCACTTAAAAATATGAGAGAGGCCTGTAATTTTCATCGTATACCTCAACTATGAGAGACAAAATGAGAAGAAAAAAATCCAGAAAATCACATTGTCTGATTTTTAATAATTTATTTGCAAATTATGGTAGACAATAAGTATTTGGTCAATAACAAAAGTTAATCTCAATACTTTGTTATATATCCTTTGTTGGCAATGACAGAGGTCAAACGTTTTCTGTCTTCACAAGGTTTTCACACACTGTTGCTGGTATTTTGGCCCATTCCTCCATGCAGATCTCCTCTAGAGCAGTGATGTTTTGGGGCAGGCGCTGGGCAACACGGACTTTCAACTCCCTCCAAAGATTTTCTATGGGGTTGAGATCTGGAGACTGGCTAGGCCACTCCAGGACCTTGAAATGCTTCTTACGAAGCCACTCCTTCGTTGCCCGGGCGGTGTGTTTGGGATCATTGTCGTGCTGAAAGACCCAGCCACGTTTAATTTTCAATGCCCTTGCTGATGGAAGGAGGTTTTCACTCAAAATCTCACGATACATGGCCCCATTCATTCTTTCCTTTACACGGATCAGTCGTCCTGGTCCCTTTGCAGAAAAACAGCCCCAAAGCCTGATGTTTCCACCCCCATGCTTCACAGTAGGTATGGTGTTCTTTCTTTCTCCTCCAAACACGATCAGTTGAGTTTTTACCAAAAAGTTCCATTTTGGTTTGATCTGACCATATGACATTCTCCCAGTCCTCTTCTGGATCATCCAGATGCTCTCCAGCAAACTTCAGACGGGCCCGGACATGTACTGGCTTAAGCAGGGGGACCCGTCTGGCACTGCAGGAATTGAGTCCCTGGCGGCGTAGTGTGTTACTGACGGAAGCCTTTGTTACTTTGGTCCCAGCTCTCTGCAGGTCATTCACTAGGTCCCCCGTGTGGTTCTGGGATGTTTGCTCACCGTTCTTGTGATCATTTTGACCCCACGGGTGAGATCTTGCGTGGAGCCCCAGATCGAGGGAGATTATCAGTGGTCTTGTATGTCTCCCATTTTCTAATAATTGCTTCCACAGTTGATTTCTTCACACCAAGCTGCTTACCAATTGCAGATTCAGTCCTCCCAGCCTGGTGCAGGTCTACAGTTTTGTTTCTGGTGTCTTTCGAAAGCTCTTTGGTCTTGACCATAGTGGAGTTTGGAGTGTGACTGTTTGAGGTTGTGGACAGGTGTCTTTTATACTGATAACAAGTTCAAACAGGGGCCATTAATAGTCTGTGAGAGCCAGAAATCTTGCTTGTCTGTAGGTGACCAAATACTTATTTTCCACCATAATTTGCAAATAAATTCATTAAAAATCAGACAATGTGATTTTCTGGATTTTTTTCTCATTTTGTCTCTCATAGTTGAGGTTTACCTACGATGAAAATGACAGGCCTCTCTTATCTTTTTAAGTGGGAGAACTTGCACAATTGTTGGCTGACTAAATACTTTTTTTCCCCACTGTACGTCTTTTGACATTGCAGAAGCTTTATGAAACAATGCCACAGCGGTGCTGTAATCAAAGCTAAAGGCGCTCTAACAAAATACCAGCCTTGTGATATACGTAAATGACTTTTTTTCATCAGGCAGTGTATGCAAGAATCACTGCATTTCAGAAAATGTTTGTGTAAAGGACTTAACCTTATAGTCCTCCAACTATAAGGTTAGATAGCTTTAGTTTTAAACATATTAAGACATTGTGGAGAGAAAGATTTTCTTTTTGGCAAAGGCTATTTCAGTCCTATATTTAAACTCTTTATTGATTCACTAATTTTACGTCTGACTGTGATGCACCAGGAGCAAGCTCTGTTCTCTTGAGCATAAACCTACACACTTACAACTACACATTTTGGCCGAGTATTGACTCAAGGTGTGGCGAGTCTACACTAAGCAGAAAAAAAATAGATCTTATACGATTCTTAGTCACTCAGATTCACATAAGTTTTTTACTTTTCAACAGAAATTGTTATTACAGCTCATCCAAAGGTCATGCATGAAGTAAATCAAGCTCTTATACAGCTATAAGTGCTCAGTACCATATATTTAACACACAATTGGAATTTGCACCAACTCAAGTGGATGCCTTTAAAGTCAAGATCCATTTTACTTTTAGAGCACATTTGCACTGCCCCAAAGTGCTTTCCACATTCAATAGGATTAGAAAGAAACAACACACAGTAACAAACTAAATATGTAAATCCTGAATGAAACTTTTAAAGAAACAGGAGAAGCAGAGACCTGTAGCTGTAGGATGTGATGATGGGATGGGAGGAGGAGAGTGGATAAGATGGATAGATGGCAAAGGGACGTAAGAGACTGAAGAGCAGCTTTGAAGGTCACAGAGTTTAGCATGCCTTGCATAACACACATTCCTCCTGCACTTCCATTTCAGCCTTCTAACTTTCTCTACACCATGCGCCAACTCTAAAACAGAGCTTTAATCATAATCCTAAGTCAAAGAGAAGTGTATTCTAGGCCGACAAGAAGCTAGAGAGACGCTTTGTCATTAAAGAGTGATAAAAGAGCAAACACAGCAATAATAATAGTAATAATGAATGGGTTAATAGGTGTAATGGGGTCATCGAAGGCGGTCCATCCCAGGGCACTCTCAAAAGCCCTGACAACAGTCTTCATGTGACAGCACAAACAGGCCTGGAAAAAAACTCCCATAGCTGCAGTTGAATCTTCCCCACAATAAAACAGACCATTAAAAGCCGTCGCCCCAAATAAAGAAATAAAGACAAGGCACTGTGGTTCAAAGATCAGGCCTGGGTAAATGGTTTATGGCTCAGCTCCTTATTATCCATGCAATATAATCACATTTGGACTTTGATAGATGGCTTTAGATTAGAGACACTTGGCATTTCCGGTATCTTCAAGAGCGTGTGTGACCGATATGATGAAATATGATGAAATTATGCTTAGTTACGAGAAAGAATTAAAGAAAGAAAGAATGAATGAATGAGCGGAGGAATAAATGGACAGGAAGTGTGGTAAGGCTGCAACATTCCACATGCACATCCAAGGAGGAGACTGCCACTGGACAGACACACACAAGAAGATTACACAATATTTCCAACAGCTTGAACTAGAGAATATGAAACATATACCGCCTCTCTACTAGTAATGCTAATACTCAAAAAAGTCTCCTTCTTTATAGGGACTGGTGGGGTCTTTCTGCTGAGAGCTGGATGCTTGTCATAACAAAGGTGCTTTTGCTTGTTGAAAGGTTTTGTTAAATCAAAAAAAAAAAACCAAAGAAACAACTGAAATATGGTCTTAGAACAGTGAAGATCTTATGAGCATCTAATTAGCACTTGATGCTGATATTAATAGTTTTGTTCTAAATCAACATGGCATATCCGCATGAATCACAAGATCAAGGGTTGAGTATCAGAAAGTGCTGGTAACATGCTGTACCAGTGACACTTGTTCGACTAATTTAATGCTGAGAACAATTGACCTCATATGAACCTGGATTTTAATTACTTTATGATACATTCATTCAAGCGCAAAGGTGAGTGTACTGTTGAAGTAAAGCTAAATTAGCTAAAGCAAACATTTTAATGAATCAGTTTTCTTTCAACACAAAACAAATCAATACATATTCTGTAAAAGAAAAAAAAAAGAAAAAAAAATGAGACTGTGCTTTTCTACCTCCACTGAGCGTCCAAAGCGCATCACATCAAGGAACCCTTGGACCATTAACATACACATTCTTACACCAGTGTACACTGACACCGGAGGCAATGTCGGTGAAGTGTCTTGCCCAAGGACAGCTGAGATTGATCCTCTCCTGATGTTTTAGAAAGGACTATAATATATAACTGCTTCAACAGATCCACAGCTTGAAGACTGCTCCTGTGACTGAAGAGAATGAACTCTCTCAGACAAATCAGACAGACAGAACAACCTCTGGCTCCTTCAGAGAGAACGTCCTGGGACATCTTTAGATTAAAAATGACATTTCAGACAATGCCCAGGGGACATTCCCATTTCCGCGCTCCCTGACAAATGACCTTTGGACTCTTCATAGCTGGCCCTCGAATCAGATCAAAACTCTCCGCAGTGACTTGCAGTGTCCACTAAGACTGGGGTACATTAAGTCTAAAAATATAAATCAGTCATTATTTTGTGGGAAATAGGTTTTGGTGTTTACGCTGGTGAGGTTGCATCCAAAAATGGAAATGGTCTACCAAAAAAAAAAAAAAACACACAAAAAAAGGACAATGCATTAGTCTAAAATTATTTACAACCAGCTGCTGGACAATGACAAAAACAACACACTGTTAAAGGTATAAAAAGTGGCAGGATGAAGAAATGCTGAAGTCGGTAAAACAGACATGGTTCATGGGAATGTGCAATTGTGAAGATAATTAAAAAGCCGCAGAGTAATTCTAATTCTTCTAATTGGCAGCCTGGAGATCTAAAGAACAAAATACTATATCTATTAGGTAATATTTTTAGAATATTTTCCCATTTTGTTGTGCCATGAATGTAAAATTGGCTGGGTGTAGATAGAATATACAAAGTACAACCCTATTTTCCTCCATGATATTTTCAAGCTGGCTGTTGATTTGCCATGTACTAACTTTCCTATTATTAGCTTTTGCAGTTTTCAGCTCAGACCGCGGTTGGTCTTGAGAACAAGCCCTGTGCAATACCAGATGCCTCCATATTTGGACACACTGATAGAGACCAGGGATGAGACTCTCATGCCGTCCTCCTATAACTACCCTACCCCCATCATCCGTGCCCCTGGACACTCTCCATCCGCTTACAAATCATTATACTGTTCTCTCAGCCTCCCTTATCCCTTTACAGCCACTCAGTCAGTTTTATCACACATCTTTGAACTGTGAGACATTTTCATGAGTGACTCAATAAGTCAATAAGTTACATGTTTGAATTTGAAATAGCATTTGAAATTGCCCAAGTGTTGGCTCTTCCTAGATAAGTTTGCATATATGCCCTATGTGACGCAATAAGACTTCTGCTGCGTCACTCTGAAAGGCAAACACACTAATTCAGCTGTTGAAGGAATTTTTATGCCTGACTGTGCCAGATTCTAACTACGCTACACTGAAGAGAGCAACCATGCCTATTGAGCACTTGTAACACATTTACTAACATCAAGTCTTTTACTAACATTTGAAAACAATTAGAAAGCTTTACTAATCATTTGGTAACTATTTGAAAGCACCAGCACGGGATAGTTACATTGTAAATCCATCAGGTACAGATTTATTTAGCAAAACATTAAACTGCAAGTGTATATATCTAGCACACTACAGTGTCCACTCCACATATCTTTTTCAGTT
Organism: Neogobius melanostomus; assembly: GCA_007210695.1. NCBI lineage: Eukaryota > Metazoa > Chordata > Actinopteri > Gobiiformes > Gobiidae > Neogobius > Neogobius melanostomus. Next base: position 2,623,007 of record VHKM01000282.1, read on the forward strand.
TTTATATATTTACTGGATTTAGTTTACATGAGGGAAAAAACAGAACAGAAGAGAACATTCCGGCTCAATTCAAAGGCAACGAGTTCACATTATGCCTCTATTAAGTATCGAGGAAATGTCCATACCATAAAAGGGTCCTATATTTTGTGAAACACATCATCTCTACAGTGCAATTTGCTGGTTAAATAATCCAAGGACACAAATTCAAGTACAGTACGATGCCAATGACTTTTCCACTCCACAAATCAGTGAATGCAAACTTCTGTTCTGTATTTTTCATTTTTGAATCTTCATCAGAATCAGGTTTTATTCCCATTGTCGGCAAAGGCACATTCACAAACTAGGAATTTTACCTTTTATTGATCGATGATTACGGAATAAGTCACTAATCCCAGAAGAACACTTATTGGTTTTGACGTCACAGATGCTGTTTAAAGGCGGATTATAGAATTTTTCCTGCAAATAAAATCTTGATATCTGTGCGCTATGGCTTTATAGGTGGTCAGCATGGTCGCTTTACTTCTGATCATGGCAGCCTCTACAACGCTCCAGGATCAATGGAATATATGTGTAACAATGGAGAGGGTGTGTCAGCAGTGAAAACTTACCAGAGACTCTCAAAACAATTGATCCTGTGATGGAAAGTAAAGGCGCCATGTTAAAACCACTGGGACACTAAAAGGTCAAATATGCGCTTATTACGATTTTGTTTATTTTTTCACATAAAAAGTTCCATAAAGCACCTTTAGGTTAGGAATGGTTAAAGTTAGGAATCGCGTATATACAGGATATTCGTGGTCTGGGCAATAATGTTTACTAATGATTATCAAATGATGAGGAATGCTGTGTGAATATTTTATGAATGATGAATAGTATTACTAATGCTGTACAAATGCTGTGGTGCTTAGTGACTAACCAAGTTAATATTCAACCAAATAATGTAAGATAATTCAAGTTGTAGAATGGTAACAAGACAGCAAATCCAATCTGAAACTATGTACATTAATGTTTTGGGTTGCTCTTCACATCATTGTCAGCGTTTAAGTACTTAAGTAATTTCACGTTAATACAATCTTAATACAATCTTCTTAATACTGTAGTAGTGTTGTTGTACATGAACAGTCGGACACACAACCCTCACGGCCTAATAGAGTGTGGGAAATCCTTGGGAAAGGGTCAGGGGCAGAAAATATTCTCCCAAATCGTCTTCTGCCTTGTCACACAACTCTCTCTTTTAGGGGCGAGAGCTTTAAAGCGTTTTATGGTGAAGGCCTGCCCGACGGGTACAGTAGAGAAACTAGGTGCTGAAATACATGTGCAGAGCTGGAAGAAAATTTATAAAACTTGAACTTCAAGTACAGAGATGTTTATTTTACATTTATGTTGCTGCTGGAACTCGAATTCCTATTTTGTTCTACTAATCTCAAACAATGGCCTTGATATAAACTTTAGACTATTATGGGAAGAAAGCCGTATATTAGCAATTGTGATCATGAACCAACAAAAACATTATGGTTGTAAAATGTCGAGACAATTACAAGGATAATCACAAGGTTAAAGTTTTAATCTATTATTAATATTGCCTAATCACAGTATAACTTATAATTTTGACACTTATTGATGAGCTCTTTATAAAACAGTTTTTACATATTTGAGGATGTGGATGTGATCTCCATACATTATTCAGCTCCAGCATGATGAACTATAGGCAACGATATACAATGCAAAGATGCTGCTTAAGCGACTCCACAAGGGCACAGCTTATATGCATAAACTAATGTTGACACAAGCTTTATGACCATCAGCACTGGAAACATTCATTACTCTTTACACATACATTGTCTAGTTATTGTCGTGCTAGAACATAAGAAATACATAATAAAAGAGATTCTACCAACTTCGTTATCAATACATTAACCTCTTAATCCCCGCCTGAACCAAGCACATGTTCTCCAGTTCTCCAAAGCGTCAAAAAAGAAACATAAACGTGCCCGGAATAGCAACAATAACACAGTAAAAAAGCAACAAAAACATGACTAAAAAGTGATAGAAAGCAACAAAAAAACGCACAAAAAGCGACAAAATGCAACAAAAAACAACAAAAAGCAACAATAACACAGTAAAAACGCGACAAAAATACAACAAAATAGTGACGAAAAACAACCCGAAAAAGTGTCAAAAGAGTGACAAAAAAGCGACAAAAAAGTGACAAAAACACAACAGAAAAGGGTAACAAAAAGTGACAAAAATGTGATAAAAAAGCTACCAAAACAGACAAAAACACGACAAGAAACGATGAAAATGCAACAAAAAAGGGACAAAAAAAGAGACAAAACACAAGAAAAACGCTTAGAAAAATGTGACAAAAATGCGGTTCTGTCAGCTCTCCAGTCAAGAAGCTTTTAAATATGGGACGAACTTCCTGAGAAAAAGGTTAAGAGGTTAAAAAACGTTCATAAAAAAGAAAAAAGTGGCAATGCAATGATTATCCTGACATTTCATAAAAATAAAAAAGACCTCCTCTACAGGACAATACATTGAAGGAGTCTGTGGCAGTAGTTCACAAACATTGGCCAAGTCTGGGTTGGGCTCCGTTATCAACAACCGACATGCACACACAAAGAACTGTGACTTGACACATCCTTGAGCAACAGAGCTGGCCAGTAACAAAGTAAATTTACGTGAATAGTTCTGAGGATCTTTACTTCACTGCAGTAGTATTTTTTGTATAACTTGTTACGTACTCCTTTACAGTTGAAAGATAAATATAATACTTTCTACTAAATAATAAAACTTGCCTTACTTTATCACATTTCTAGAGAGAGTCCAAAGTCCAAATTACAAATTTCTTTCCAGTTCTTTCCGTTCTACCCATTTCCACTTAAGATTAGCTGAGACAAAGGTGAACAGCGGGATCCTGGTGGATGATCACTTAGTGTGTGTTAAGAATATTATGTAGGGTGTGAATAGTTCAGTGAAGAAACGTCTGTGTTTAAGGCAGGCAAAGTTAAAAGCTAACATTAATTGTGCATAATAAATTGTAGAAATAATGCCACACATATAGATAAATGTATTGTGTAAGGTTACTGGCTCTTGCATCTTCATGTAGAGGAATAGCATAGACACATCATGCAACGAGCCGATTAAAAATGTAAAGGTAAAGTTTAAGTAATTCTCGTTATTTTCCTTCTTGATTTCGATGATGGAAAATCGTAAAATCGCAATATTCCCAAAGCATAATCGGGCTCAAACATTAGAATCATGATATTCCAAGCTCGACTTGTACATACACTAAAAATGTTATAGTCCACCAGAAAATGTCTAAAAAGAGTGAAAAATTGTGTTTCCATAGCAAGCTTCCTACCCCCTTTTAAATGTTCTAAAATTTGTATAAATTACTTGGGATTTTATTATATTTTTTGTAGACCCCTAAAACATAGCCCAGGGACTTCTAGGGACGGTTTAAAGTGGCAGGTCCATTTTTTAGCAAATGAGAGTTTATGCATGTGCTTTCATAGCATAGCAGCATCACGGCAACAGCATAACAACTGAGTAAAATGAGTGGCAAGTCTGCATTGTTATCTTTGATTTGCAACAATACGAAATGTTGAAGGTTCAACTCTATCTTTAATGAAAATAATACCCTCGATATGCACAATAATTGTCCTCGTCTTAAATTGAAGTAAAGAAAATACTTATAATTGAAACTGACAGAGGATGCGCATGTTGAGGTATCATACTGCTTCCTTAACAGAGGAATAAATGGTAAATGGTCACATTTTATATAGCGCCTTTCTACCTGCTTAGGCACTCAAGCGCTTTACATCAAGAACCAGTCACCCATTCACACGCTCATTCATACACCAGTGTACGCAGACACTGGAGGCAAGGTGGTGAAGTGTCTTGCCCAAGGACACAACGACAGTGGGCACCTGCGGGATTCGAACCGCCGACCTCTGGTCACAAGACGACCCGCTCTACTCTCTGCACCACTGTCGCCCCGAGACAACAAGAATACTTGTTAACCACTAATACTTCCAAACATTACAAAGAGAAACCAGCCTGATTTAAAGGGTTGGGGAAAGTGAGGGCCAGGACCCAATGGAGATGGCCTGGTTATAGTTAAGTCTGTGCCATTTGCGGCTGCATATTTAGGTGACAAGTTTGATTTAGCACAGACTAGCAGCCTCTGGGCTTCCCACAGCAGCTCGTTGTACAGGACGGACAGTCAAAAAGCTACTCACACAATTAAACTATATTTGTTTAGAAGAAACACATTTAATTGTTCCTCAATATATCTGACAAAATGACTCAAAGTACAGAACAATAACCTATTTAGTGAGAAAATTACACAGAATTGCCTTTTTTTCTAATTCTGTATTTTATAAAATGCCACATATTTATAGTGTGTACCTTGTATACCTTGCATTTCTCGTTACCGTGTCTATGCTGAAAGATATCCATTTAAGTTCTATTGTGTTTTTACTGCGCGAGGCCTAGTCTGAAATTTGTGACATAGCTTTAAAGTGTTGCTTTAAGTACTATTACAATTCTACTTGAGGCACTTCTTGGCTTGGCGGTTTAATGCATTGTCAAAAGGTGCCATTGCCTCATTCTTTGGTTATTATATCAACATGTGTGTCTTGATTTCTAACTGACGTGTGTTCAACTCATCTACATTACAAGCTGTGGACAGTGTTACAGAGAAGCTGTTCAAAAGAAAGGCTACTTTTAAAGCTGCCTCTTGGAAACGACAGACAGATGCAGCGTACAATGTTTTCAGGCCAAGACTGTAAATAAGAATTTGTCCTTAATGATTTGCCTGATAAAATAAAGGAAATAAATAAATGAAAATATAAACAAAACAGTCAAGACCTGAGGAAAAGGTGGGAAGCAACAAGCAGCAATGCACGAGTAAAAACTTATAGGGTTTAACAATTATGTAATTGCCTTCGTCAAAAAGGGGTTTAAAGGAGCTATATCATGCAAATTCGACTTTTTGGAGCTTTTAGCCATGTTGTTATGCTATTTCCTTATCAAAAACACTCCCAGAGCGGTTTTTGGCTTCATTCACGCAGTTCTAAGTAATCCTCCTGAATCCTGCTCTCTGAGCAGCTGTTCCGCCCTCTCCTGGTAAACGACTGAGTTGTTCTGTTGTGTCGTCAGAAAGGAACGGAAGTGCTCTACGTCTGTAATGTAATGCCTTACGGCCTGATTTTAATTTATAAAACAGCTTTTTCATTATTTTTGTTGTAAGAGAGAGAAAAAAAAAAAAAGGAACTCTCCGACGCGTTTGTGCTGTCCCGGGAGGGTAAACAAACGCACCCCTGGAGGATCCGAACAGAAGTCTTGTTTGTGAAGACGGAGCTCTTTCTAACCTACTCTGGACACCGCCTGTTCATTTTTCTTACCGACGATAATGTCACGGATGCGCTTTAGCGCCATGGTTTGGCTTCAAGAGGACTAGTCAACCTTCCTAAAGAAGAGTGCACTCGCCAAAAGTTGTAATTTTTTCCAGGATTCAGCTACTATATCAACCAACCTGATGGATGCTTGGTGAACCTTGGCCAGAATCAAAGTGGATTAACTTTTATAACCAACGCGATCCCAAAACCCGATGGGGAAGCCAAGCTGAGCGGTGAGTCAATCAAAACGCGTGTTAGCGTGTGTGTTAGCCATTTATGAAACTGTGTTGCACAGGTCAACTCCTTATAACTGCATTATGTGAAGTAACTTCACTTTTTGCAGCGATATTTATATTTATAATACTGTAAATGTGGAATGAGCGGAGAGAGGGGCGGAGTTAACTGAATCGAAGCGTCTTGTCTTCCGGGTTTGGAAAATACCCCCAGAAAATACTTATATTTCTCTCAAAAATGAGTACTCCATAGTGATAGAGGTACAATATATCATAAAAATGCCTATACTTTACTTTGGAATGGCTAAAATAGCATGATACAGATCCTTTAAGGTATTTTGAATTTCTTGCAGAATATTTAACATGTTTAGAAGGTAAAACAACGGCAGCATTGTTTGGATCATCAATACTAATCTAACGCAGAGTAATATTTTGAAATATAAAGACAGTGGTTCCCAAAGTGGGGGTCGAGCCCCCTTGGGATTTGCAAGATGATTTTGAGACAATATTTTGTACCTTTCTGACAGTGATTTTGATGTATTTTTGATTGAAAACAGCACATTTGGGTGAAATTAAGCCAAATATGAAAATACAGTATCCAAACTACATCATTAAACTATTTAAAGAACTAACCCCCAATATCACTCAACCAAGTTGTCGGTTGAGTGATATTGGGGGTTGCAACCTGAAACGTTTGGGAACCCCTGATGTAAGAGATCAAAACATCTCTACACATGAAGATTCGGTATGTTTTCAACTTTGATGTTATTAACGATAAACATCAAAGTTACATTGGTCATTTATTATGTTGTATGTTTTTTCATTACAAAATACTGCACATTTTCAACTCACTTTGTGCACCCAAATGCAACTTATTGCCAAATTATTTGTGACGCAATATACACATAAAAAAAATATTTTTGCGAACACAATTCTAACAAAAATGCTAAGTAATAAAATGTGATGTGAAGTCTAAATCTTGCGGTTAAGATGGCTGGACTCTGTTGTAGACTCTCTCCACTCTTGACCCCTTTTACCCTAAACTGCCCTTTCTAATAGAAAAGCCAAAAGTGTAGTTTTGGGTCATAATCGTCATTATTTTGTTCCATTATAGTCTAATTTAGTATGTTTAAATCTTGTTTTGACACAAATTGATAAAATAAACAAATTAGGGCCTGACTGATATATTGGGCCGATATTTGTGTATTTTCAATATCGGTTATCGGCCAATATCGGCCGTTTTATCATCCAATATCTCCGGAACCGAATAGTGATAGAGCCCTGCCCTCCCACAAGTTCCCAAGCCTCAAGGAAGTGGAGAAACATCACGGTGAAAATCGGCAACAAGTTTGTACTACTTTATATATTTTATGTTGCAGACTTTACCATGTTTAGTTTTGGAATTTACTGATTTTTGTCCCTCTGAAGAACAGTTCAATACTGACACGAGACGAGACATTTTAAAAAATATTGGCCAAAAATATCAGCGGCGCATATCTGCATCGGCCAATCAAAATCCCGTCAAAAAATTGCCATTGGTTGACCTCTATTAGATATATTTCTATATATTTCTATCATTGAAACCTTTACTATAATAAATGCTTAAATAAATGTTTCTTATATTGTGCAGCCCTAATATACTCTATGTAAAAATATATTTCTAAAATGTTTAAACACCCTTGCCAAACCTTCAATAAAAAGGTAAATTCCAGTATTTATTCATCCATGGATATAGAGCGAGAGATGAAATTATTTAGAGCCAAATGACAGTAAACACTGACACAAGGCCTGCTCATAGAACAGTGATCACAAGAGCTAAAACGAAACGGCCTAGAAGGAATTCCCTGTTGGAGTGATTACTAACAAACGATGAAGCTTTGGGCCACTGTGAACATTCAAGGACTATAAAAAAAATATTTAAAACAAGTCATAAAATGTCTGTCCTTCAGAGTAGGGCCAGGGCAAGATCAGGATTAAATCAGGACTCAACATGACCAAAAAAGGGTTTAGACTAAAATATGTCAAAAGCTCATGTTTAAACCAGAAAAACTATGTGTTGATAAAAGATACATTAAAATATCTCCATTCAAGTTTATTCGTTACCAAAAAAAGATGTCAAAAAAAGACATAATATTCAATATCAAAACAAAATTCAACTCTAAAGCAATGGAAAGAACTGTTAGAGTGACAGGAATCAGTTTATGGAATAAACTTCAGAAGGAAGTGAAACAGTCAGGAACTCTCCTGGAGTTCAAGAAACGCATAAAAGCTATAGTTAAAGAAGTATGAAAATTAGACTTGGACATGAATAATATTTATTTGAGTTGAACAAGCATGAATACGATGGTTCTGTATTTTAAATATTGTAAATAACTGAATATAAAATACAAAAACATCTGTAAATACAGATGTTTTTGTATATATACAGTAATACTGTAAAAGATACTTTTAAAAGATGACATGTAAAGTGAGAAGTAACAAAAGGGGCAGATATTATAAGACTTGATCTTCTCATTTGCTCCGTTTCATTCATACTGTATTGGCTTGGCGGTTTTGTTGTGATTGTAAGATGTCATTTTTGACTGAAATAAATAAATAAAATGAGAATAAGTGTAGGACTGCCTCTTGAAAGAATAGAGGTTATTTATCTGTTTTTCTTCTGGACTGGACCATGAGTATGTAATAAAGCTAATAAAATACCAAATTACACTAAGCCCGAAGTACCATGCTTAGTGTACACGTACCACAGTTTGAGAAAACATCCATCCACAGACACATTTCATGTCCTCTTCATCCACTACATTTCTCCCTCCTAAAGCTACCCCAAGTGTAATGAACTCCTTCTAGAAGACTCTAATGAGCATATTTAAAACAAGAGGACAGAATGAATGGAACAAAACTGCCACACAACAGATTGATCTTCTCTGGCTGTAACTGTTATGTCACAACAATAATATGCAAACAAGTTCAGAGATATGGACCAACAATGTTCAGATTATGATGTGATTTCCAAACAATAGAAGTCAAACGTTTCCTGGTGATCTAATCTAGTCCTGGCTCTGTTGCCCAGTCTTCTATTGGTGAAAGGGACTGACAGGGATAACTAGACAGATAACATGTTTTAGGGGCGTCTGTGGACACAAAGACCCCAACCCTGATGACCGACACATTAGAGTACACTGCTATTTGCTAGAACTCTATCCCCCATTTCAGCATATTAATTACACTACTACCTCCCAAGATGTAGACCTGAACCATTAAAAAAAATGTTGTGCACAATTAGAAAGTAGTATTGTGACAAGAATACTGGTAGACAACTGATATATGGCTATTAAGTAACAAACTCTTACTTAGTATCATATTTTAACATGCACATTAGATGTATACAAGTATGTCTAACCTAGGTTGACCAGATATTCATCTACTATCACTGACATGGACATTGAGATGAATAGGCTTTAGGGCGTTTCAACTAGTTTTTACTGTGACTTACCGGTACATACATGTATCATAAAGATGTCGAGTTTCAAGCAAAGTGTGTCAAAATCACATTAGTAAGAAAATAAATGAATTAATAAAACATTACAGACATATAGGATGGAGCCTGTTTAAGCTGGAACAAATAAATGGTTTTGCAAATACATGGGGACATGGGAGAGAGGGCTCAAAACAGGGACTATCAAACTCTACTCTAATCACCACAAGTATAGGACTGGGTGAAATGACCTTAAACATTATCATCTGAACCAGGTGACAATCTGCCAATTTGGTGATATTATCAAACTGTGGTTCTGTGGGGTTTATTATGTTTAATGCAGCTCTATATTCAAATAGACACTTCTCGTGTTCTCTCCCAGGACCCTCTATTTGTTTGTCTCCATCATGCATCAACCTGTTAAATGTCATGATCTAAAAATCTCTTTGAAAATTGTGACAATCATAATCAGGACCAAGTGTAATAATGAGAAACGCTTACCTTTGAGTTTCTCGACTGTGCTTTGGCTGGCTCTCTCTACCACTCGTCCGTCCTCCCTTAGGTAACGGTCGTCCAGAAACTTTGCTGTTGATTCAGACAGATGAACTTTCCCTGCAACCCCCAGCTGCTCCATAAGGTTTGCTAGATTGACGTCATTTGACCACACATCAAACTTAAAACGCTTCATTCCCAGGATCCCACACAGGACCGTTCCGGTGTGCACGCCGACCCGCATATCGACAGTCTCACAAGTCTCCTGGCAGAACTGTTCAATGGCTTGAATCATGCCGAGTCCCATCTCCACACAGCAGTAGGCATGATCTGGCCTCGGCTCGGGGCATCCCGCCACACAGTAGTAGCAGTCTCCCAAAGTGCTGATCTTCTCACAGCCGGTTATCTCACTGAGGCGATCAAAGCGGCCAAACAGATCATTGAGGAGACCCACTAGAGCTGGCGCTGACTTATTAGCAGACATTTTAGTGAAGCCTACAATATCTGCAAAAAGGATGCTGACTGGCTCCATCCGTTTCATGTTGAAAGGTCTGAATATGATCTGACCACGTGGGATAGAAGTTTTCTTTCTCTTGTGATTGCTGTGGGTTTTGGGGCTTACGGCACTTTGTGGCTGTGAACTTCCACTACCTCCTGGCCCCCCCACTGAGACAGCAGAGGCAGAGCATGCTCCGGAGGAATAACGTTTGCCTGAGTTTTCTCCACTGCCAACTTCATCATCTCCCTGCTTCATCAGCTCGTCCGCCACTGGCCGAGGCATCACTGAGTGGATCATGCGCTCTTTCAGGGCTTTCTCCACTTCTAGGTCCTTCCCATGCATTATAGCCTGTCCCACTTTGAGGAAGGTGCTTCGGGAACGCACCTCGGACATGATAAAGAGGTGGATACCAATGACATGAGCACACAGATGGAGCAGGGCTTTACCTGGGCCCAACCAATGAAGAATGTCTCCAGTGGTGCCGTGTCTCCCCTGAAGCAAAGGCAACCATCCAAATGCTTCAAACAAGATAGAGTAGAGAAGCCCCAGGAGAATGGAGGCATAGAGACGCACATGAAGGACACTGTATAGCAACAGCAGAACCTCAATGCAGAGAGAAAACGTGCCCACAGGTGAAATACATGGCATTATCAGAGGTTCACTTGATTGATAGGATGCATTCCCACCACCTGCCCACTCCCGCTCTGTATAACCAGCAGTCTGTGTTTGGGGAGATAGAGTCATTGCAAATGTAACTGCAATAAGAAATAGGGAGGTTTGGTCATAAAGCCGAGTGTATGGCTGGGTGAAAGTGAACACAAACAGGAGCACTAAAAGGATCAGAAAACAGGCAGTGGGGATAAGAAAGGTCATTGGGTTACAGCGGTCATTATTGACTCCAAAATACACGCCCCAGAGGGAGGAGGCCACTGCCAGGTAAAAAAGGACATAGCGAAAGCGTCGTTGTGTCTGGGGAAAGCACCTCTCCTGGCAAGCCTCCTCTAAAATGGGTGAATCAAACTTGGGGTCCCAGCACTGGGCAGCTGACCTTTCAAACAGCGGTGGTGCCTCTCTGTGGACTGTGGAGGCAGAGGTGACAGCATGTCTGGAGTCTGCCGAGCTGCAGCTGGAGGAGATGCTGTATTTGTGGAGGTTGGGGTTGGTTTTACTCACAGCATCACTGCCTCCAGCTCCATCGCTGGACTCCTGTCCATGCACGTGTGGGGAGCTGTTAGTTATCCGCACGGTCACAGCACCATCCCCACTAGAGTCGCAGCATACTTCCGTGCTGTGCATGAGAAGCTGCCGGTGTTGTTGCAGAGTGGCCATATTGACTGGTGTGACGCGGTAAAGGGGAGGCAGATGACGCGTAAAATATTAATATCTTCTGATGTCGCACAGGCATTTACATGACTTGCGTGGGCACCGCGTATGCACGTGTTGCACGGTGAAAGAGGGAGAAAGGTTTATTGGAATAGTCACACTGCATGAATGACAAGCACGGCACAGACGTCTTTTCTACGCACACCGCAGCCTGACGACTCACTCACATAAATCGCACCGTTCCAGTTTCTTGAGTAGTTCATTATCTGGCCCCGGCTTCGCGTCACTTCTCACATTACAAGTACCTCTCTCCAAAAGGGCTCTGGTCTGAGCCAGCCGTCTCTCCAGCTGCGGTAAAAACACTGTCATCACTCTTTCTGCCTCCTAAAATCAACATCCTTCTCGGAAAGCACTGCTTAGTGATGCAACTCGATTTTACGCTCTCATCAAGTAAGTCCCGAGGTTTTTGACTGGAAACGATCTGTGTGCAGCATGCGACGTCAGAAAATGTCCAGATGATTATTTCCAATAAAGCTTTGATTGCATGGAAACACAGCGCACAGAGGCAGCGCCTCGTTCATTGAGCTGCTACAAATGATAGTCAACAGTTGGTGCTGCGAAGCAAGTGGCAGAAAAGTTAAACTGAACTAGGTCCCTTCCCAATTAGACACAAAATGACACTGAAAATATGTCATACGTGTTTTGTAATCAGTATCACAAAGGTATTTTGTATAAGTGATATTTAAATGTCTTTGAAATCAAGGAGATATTCCGGTTTGGTTATGGCTGATCATTGCACAGCGTGGGAAATAGATATTGCTTCAAATTACAACTGATGCCAATGCGTTAAAGTTTATTCTAATACTTTGTTGTTTGTTCTTTACCTCCTATTGCACACTTGATAATGCAAGAGTCGACGAGTTAATTACGTCCCAATAATATTTCCATGGGGTTTCCATTCACTCCACGATTTCTTGGAAATATTAAAGCCCCTGGTGATCCGGAGTCCAGTCCGAGACCCAGATCATAAAAGGCCTGACAGGCGGGCCTATCCCGACGGAGCCAGCACCGTTCTTTCCTGAACTCCCTCTCCGGATCTCGACACTGTATTCCCCCTCTAGCTTCCAATGTGGGGGTCGGGTGAGGTATGTGCTATACAAAGACGCGTAAGCCAAAAAGAGAAGCGCAAAAAATACCATCCACTGGCCCAAATTAGTGTAGGTTTGTCTCTGCTGGGAGTGTCTGCAACTTGTTGCGCACAGTTGGCAAAACATAGAGCTATGAGGAACAGCCTTGGTCGGAGCAGGCTGGTCTATAAATAGTGATGATCAAAACTCTTGCAATAACCGCCCAAAGACATCATGCTCATTACTGGCGTTAAACTTTAAAAATTCACAAAAGTGAAAACAAAACAGGAACGATATTTATGAGTTAATAAAATGGTGGTAAACGGCGTGGAAAACGTCAGCGACACCCCCTCCCCTTTCGTTTACAAAATCTTCCAAACTTTTTTTTTCCCAGGCCGTATTTCCTGCGTTCAGAGTAGACCCAATAAGGAGGCTCGGGATCGTTGGAAGTCAGGCTGGATTTCCTCTTCTCCTTCCCTGAGGAACAAAATACACAGTCCCTGGAGAAGACGAGTACACTCCGTTTGAACGCGCCTAGTTCGGATTCTCTAGGCTGTCCTAAAAAGATATCTCAACTTCTGTAGAAACTCCTTTTGGTCTGAGCAGCGCTAGTTTGTGCATGTATGAGTTCAACAAACTCTGCGCTTTGGCTGCAGTGCGTCCTCGAACGTCCGCTGCCACTCGACTCCCTTTTACCCGATGCCACTCAGTGGCTAATAAATAAAAAAGTAACAAGGACTGCCCTTCCGTGTTATTCCAGTAAACGTAAAACCTCCACGACTGGATCAGCTTCCATCGCTGCGCTGGGTCGGAAATCCTCCCCCAGCTGTTGTGGTGCGGAGGACCCAAGTGTAAAGCTGTCGTCTCGGACGTCAAGCACGAGATCTGATCTGGTTTAGGTTTTCACGGTTGATCCGGCTGAAAACCGCATCAACAAATTATATTAAACGTAAAATGTGTATCTTTATTTAATACGCTAGGATGTTTAAATATACATAGCCTATTTCATTGTCTCTCTTGCATGTGCCTTCTTTACTGACTTTTTAGATAAGCCTGGCTTATCAAAAATATTGACAAAACTATCAAAAACGTAAATTAACGAAGAGTTTTGTAAACAAATATTTTGTCAAAGACTTTTTGTCAGACGACTGTTGAGCATGATAAGCTAACGTTTAACCAACTTTTTGTATTTGCATTATAGCCATAAATACGAACATTTGGACGAACATTTGCTTTGAATTAATGAATACCTCTAAATATTTATGCGTTGAAGACATATAAACATATATAAACAAATATATCAAAATATAAACCTACCAGAGAATAAATGTATCGATTGAAATTCACTGTGGAACGGACGCGCATTTCTGCCTTTACTTTGAAACAAATTATAGATCTACTTCCGGTTTGTGTCATTGAATCAGAAAATGGAAATTAAAAACTCACTTCTGACCACAGTAGCTCAGCCAAAACTGTAAAGATTGAACATTGTACCTTGTTAAATTAGATTGATTAATATTCATTTATTTATCTATTTCTTTGTTATTATCTTGACAAAACAAACAGCTGTGAGACCTTACCAAGGATGAACAACACCATTTTATTAAAAGATATTATACACCCTTACAGCTATATTCTCACTGGCCCTACACATGCTCCCGCTTTGGTTTCACTTGAAAGTGAAATGTTTTTGCATAAGCCTTCCTCCTGAATATAAATAAACAGAAACAAGTAATTCTTGATTAAACTTAATACCTATTAGATTAAAGGCACACTTTGTAACATTTTGGACTAGAGCCTGCTGTTGCCAGCAATACAAAAACCTGCTCCTAATGACCAGCTAGACACAGAAAATATTTGTAATAAAATAAATGTTTGTATTTTATTCTATTTACTAGCTGTGATCTGGCCTACGGCCGGGCCTCCGCTAGTCTCCACATTTGATGTTCTGAGATTATGAGTTATTACAAAAAAATGTCCACCCATGTCCCTATAACCCGTCACTCACTATAGCTATAGACCTGCACTAAGTAGACCAGTGGTTCCCAACCTTTTTACTTGAAGCACCCAAAGCACTCGGACGGAGTAGCGCGTTTGATTTGAGGCTCGTGTTGGTTGTTCTTGGACAACTGTCTGCTAGTACTTTTTTCCGGAGACAAAGCTTTTGAGACGGAATATGATCTTACACATTTGTCTATGACATTACTCAGTGCATGCTATAATTAACCACAGCACAGTCATGGTCATCTGCAGGAGAAACCTAAACAAAGACACGCAGATTTAATGTGTTTTTGAAGGATGCAACTGTACAGGTGTAGAGCGTGTCCAGCCTTCAGTTTAGCAGTAAGTGATGATGACACACATCGCCCCGTTTGGATGCACACACACAGGCACGACAGTCAGATCTCATTCACTCGTGTTGTTGTTGTGACTCTGGGTTTTCCTCCGACGGCAGTACGCAATGCATTGTGGGCGGCTTAGAGCTCGTGCTTCACAGCTAGAAGGTCCGGGGTTCGATTCCCACCTGGACAGGGCCTTTCTGTGTGGAGTTTACATGTTCTCCCCGTGTCTGCGTAGGTTTCCTCCGGGTACTCCGGTTTCCCCTACCACTAAAAACATGTACAATAGGCCATGATGAATGAGAGTGTGTTTGAGAGTGCGCATGGGGGACAACGGACGCAAATTAGCCCAAGGCTACAATCCGGTGTGGCTTGTTTACATGCATGAGACCCATGTATGTTCATTAACATGCACTGTCCCGACCAAATAAACAAATACTGGCCAATGCCGCGGCCGGCAGGACGGTCACGTGGGGGCCGCCGGCGGAGTATCTGGGAAATAAAAATGTCGGCGCCCTATGGAGCTTAAGCCCACGCCCACCCCGCAATTGCGGTTTATTATATTGAGAATGAGGAGTCACGTGCCGAGTTGGGGTGATTTGGGGGGGGCTCTGAGCCTGTCGGACATATTGGCTGCGGGTTGGGGGCACGCTCCCAGAATTTCACGCATTCCTCATATTCCAGAGCACTTTAAATTTTGCGCATTTACGTTTTCGGCGAGACAGAGACGGGTCTACGAATACGACAACGAAAAGACAGAAAGTAAAGCAATGCAAAGAGATAAGGCGAAAGAAAAGGGACCTTACAGGAACAAGCTCATACCAAGCGCAAAACAGCGGTATTTGGAGAAGCTTGCGGACATTCAAAACATCAACACACGAGCTCCCTGCAGCGGAGACCTGGACCATTTACCTCCGTGCACAAACATGGACACAGTAAACTACCTTGTATTTGGTGTAAGTTACTACACAATGCTGGAGTTTAAACGCCACAAGTCTTTGGAAAGTTATGAGACTTTCTGCTGTGGCTGGATCCAGGACTTGGCTCTACAAGCCTCCCGCTGGTGAAAACAGCGTTGTACTGGCAAAAGTAACTTTCCTCACATGCGTTTTAGTGTGTTGTCATTACATTGCATTTAGCGGACACTTCTTGACCAAAATGACAAAGCAATAAAGTGTGTGTTTCGTAAACACTACATTGTTACGAGAGGTTCAATGTACACAAACGTTTCCAACATGTTTTGACAGGTCAGAGACCTGCGCTCTTTGATGCTGTGTCCATTTCTGTAACATAAAAAACTGTATCCCATTGTTCCTACGTTTTCCATGTCTATCATGTGAGGTATTGGAGCAGTTTTTAACGCAGCAGTGACTTCCAGGCGGTAAAACAGTGCAAGAACCTCCGCTACTACCGCGTTAACAACACACGTAAACAATGTGTATTGCCGCCGGAGCGCAGCCAATATGGTGGCGAGGGGGGGATGGGGGGGGGGGGCTCTGTGCCGTGACGTCAACTCCTCATTCTCAATAGGTGAAATGTTACGAGGTGTGGCTTTAAACGCCTATCACTATAGGCTAATACACAAGTTCACAAATTGTTTGGTGCCTATTTTGTCTTTGGCATAATTGTTTTATTTATTAGCGTACTTTATGACATTTATGACTATGAGTATTCCTGAGGCACCACAGCAAGTTTATTTACAAATTACAATAGGTATTTTCTTTTGAGTAAAGCACAAAGGCCATGTTGTTAATGTTTCAATCTAATATGTTTGTACAGTTTTTATTAGTCTATGCACTGTCCTGAGCGTACGCTTTATGGCGCGTGTGGAGAGTGCATGCTCGTACACGCGCATTCTCTCAAGTTGAAGGGCTTACAAGAGAGGCCAGTTTATTGAGCTGATAAAGCCACACAGTGATAAGTTTGTGTTCACAGACTCAGGAGCTACGCCTGTCTCCTGTGCAATCACGGCTTACACACAATGAAGTGCAAACATCACATATCCTGTATATTTTTATGGGTAGGTGCGTATTACAGTTTGCAATACAGTGCTCTCAATGTGCATGCAATTTACCTACAGGCCTGATTAGGGTCATAGCCATTTGTCTATTGGGACTAACATCATTGTTTGATAGTGTTTAATGCTCCAAATAGACTTATTGTGATATAGTTTAAATGTAGGCTATTTATGTTGACCAATTATCAATAAGCAATCATGCAAATTGTTTTTGTATAGCCTACAGCAGTTGCCTCACACGAAACAGCATAGTTTGGAAATCATGCAATGACACATCGAACAGATTGAAACAGATAAACAAAAATGTCAGTTACATTTACTTTGCCTACTTTTTTACTCTTACTTGAGTAATCATTTTGGTCTCTACTTTGTACCTCTTATTGAGTAAAATTATTTAAAAATAAAGTTCCTCTTATTTAAGTACATTTTTTTAAGCTACTCTACCCGCCTCAGCCAGTCTGCAGCCAGAGGGACAGTTTCTCCATGGGGCCCTCGGTCCGTAGACGTCGCTCAGTGAGATTACAACCAGAGCGACATAGGTTTGGATAATTGTGATTTCTCTTTTAACTTACCCGTGATTTCTTTTTTTATAGCCCACTAAAAGAATATATGCTCAAAAGCATTGTTTTCATGCCAGTAAATGTATTTTATTGGCTCTTAAATATGCGTCAAGGCGCCACCTGGTGGATGTTGGATGAGTGGATCATCTTTGTTATGTGCGATTGTCTCATCAGTTTATTTAGTATTTTGACATATTAATTGGTACATTGTATTAAAATATTGTAGGCATCGGCCTATGAAGATACAAAATAAATATGTACGTCTATATAAATAAGAATCACTAACAGCACATTAGTTATAGACCTACTTTTGTTTACTCAAAAGAATAATCAAAAAATACAGCATGTTCTGAAATTACCCAGAGGAAAACAATTATCATGTAATAACCATGTTCAAAACTGGAACAACTTTGCAGAGGTGTTTTACAATTCAGATATGAACAATACTCGTCAATACATGTACACAATACATATATTGCTACAACCAGAAAACACACAAAAAATACTTCCATTTATGACCAAACATGTAATGTTGCATGTAACCAGCAATAACAGACAGTCTCATTAAAACATACAGAACACAACGGGAGTGAAGGTACTCTATAAACAAACTGAAGAAAAAACGGTTAAATAAGAAAGCCATTGTCTCATACAGAACGTACAGAAATTCTTTACACTTTTGTTATAGCAAAGTTCCTGTACATTTTACGACGCACCTTTCCTGTCAAAAATGGGCTGTTTGTTGAGTGTAATGTACGACTGGTGTGACATGTTGATTTATGTTATGCAACAATGCAAAAGTAAAGGTACCAACATCTTTCATTTGCACATTTTCAACATACATTTATAGTAAGTTATTGGTTTGGGCACACAATGCTATCATCCCAGAGGATCGTCTCTGTCCTGGCTCCGTCACTGCTTCCTCCAGCGGTTTTTGGGCTTTTCTTCACAGCTGAGACCCTCACACGTCCCAGGGAAAGGCGGAGGTGGTGTTGGGGAAGGTTTTGAAGGTGGTGGTGTGTCAGGGGTGGTGTTGATGCTGCTGAGTAGGGCAGGGAGGTCCTGGGAAATGGCCCTCTCCAGTTTGTCCAGCAGACACCCACTACTCCAGCTGCAGTGGTACGAGAGCTGCTTAAAGTTGGCCACTGGGTTTACACCAAAGAAGTCCTGGTAGGCCTCCTTGTCAGGTAGGTCAAACTTGCTGATGTTGGTCTTGGCCAGAATAGACTTGAAAATGTAATATTTGTCTGGATCACTGACAATGTCATGGAACACCTCATATGGGTCACTGAACCATCCCAGTTTGTCATAGTAGGTCTGGAGGTAGCGGTCCACCAGCAGAGCGTGGATCCGTACTCGGATGCCATGCTGACGAATGAAAGCTATTTTGTTCTCCAGTTGGTTTTCAATGACCTGCATGGATGCAAAAAAAGCATGAGGATAGTCAACAAAAATAACTAATGTGTTTGTAAACCTGTCTCCACCCACTGCACCTGATTGAGGTCGTCCAGCAGTGAGATCTCTTCCTTCATGAACAGCTCTCGGCTGGTGTCCCCGGTATAGTCCAGAGGCCAGAAGGAGCTTACGTACACACGTGGAGGCTCAGTCACATTAACCAGAGGTGCCATACTCCAAAACAAAGCCCCATAGACCCTCATTAGGTCCTGGGTGGACACGGTGTCGGCCTTGTTCAGAATCAGGCGCAGCTGTGACTCTCTGCCTTTCATCTGCCGGAAGAGCATCTCCAGCTCTCCACCCACATCCAGCTTTGTGGGGTCAAACACTAGAAAGATCAAATCAGCTCGGTCTATGAACCACTGGCACACTTCATTGTATGGGTAGCCTTTAGAAATGAGAGAAAGTTGAAATAAAGTTAACCTGAAGATTAAAGTTAAAACAGTTCAGTGTATTTACTTGAATTAATTTAAACCAATAATAATGGCATTTTTTTCACGTTTCATCACATGAAAACTCATCTGTCTGAAAACGTGCTGCTATTTACACAAGTTACATTTTATTTTATTTTGTGTTAATTACATTTAATTTTTTAGAGAGCAGGTGCTTCGCACATCTTTTCAAATAACAGGTGCATTGGAGAGGTCGTGCGTAATGCTCGTAAAACTTGGAAATGGAATCCTCCGCACACAGTAAATCTTGCGTGAGTGAGATTTATTTATTTACAAGTGCAGTACAATGTTTCGGCGTTGTAAACGCACTTGTAAATATTAAATTTAAATAATGGCATAAGTCAAAAACATCTCCTGCCTAAGTCATCTCTATCGGGATTCAAAGAGGTTTTTCAATATTCTCTAAAACCAGGCAGATCAATCCAAACCAGGCCTGTGCATTCTGTCGTTTTGTCCTTGGGCAACACACTGCACCCACCTCGCCTAATTATGAATGTAGTGTTTGTGAGGGAGCAATTGGCGATGAATGGAAAGACCACTAGTGCAGATTGGCAGCCACGTTTTTCATGATAAGATACAACACAGTTGTCACAGTTATTATCCCTTTCTGACACAATCCTCTCCATTTATTTAAGGCTTGGGACATGCATAAAGAGGACATTGGCTTGTGAATAAAGTATGCAGCTCCTTCACACTGTTTTTATTACCATGGTTATATATTAACTGGATTACAACTGGATTGGGGTAGTAAGTCCACTGTTGATGTTACCTCTCTCTTGCTGTTTTCGGTTTTCAATAATTCCAGGTGTGTCCACCAGAGTGACCCTTTCAAGGAGTTTGTGGGGCATTTCGATTCCCACCAGTCGCTCCAAAAATCCCTGCCCAAACTTCTCCAGCGGTGAGAACGAGCGGGAGCTGTCTGCTGCCATCACTATCCCCTCAACAGTGCGAAACTTCTCTCCGTGCATGATGACCGTGTACTCTGAAGTGGTAGGTTCAGCTCCTACAAAATTGACACAAAACAGTGTCCACTTTGGTAACAAATTCTAATTTTGTCAACAGCAAAAAAAAAAAGGTTTTAGGCTGGCTTTATCTCAACAAATACAGTATCATGCAAAATTAGACTCAATTTAAAATACTTAAATCAACCAATAAGTGTTAAAAAAAGAATTTGAATTCAGGTTCCGACTTGTGCATACTGTCACTGTGTCCTTAGGCAAGACACTTCACTCACCTGTATGAATGTGGTGTGTGAGTGATAGGTGTGGTCTCAGGGGCCAATGGTGCATATTGGCAGCCTCATGTCCGTCAGTCTACCCCAGGGCAGCTACAGCTTTCAACCACTGTGTGTGTGGAGTGAATGAATAACAACCAGTGGAGCGCTTTGAGAAGCTTAAGTGCAATATAAAGTAAGCCATTATAAATAGTAATATTCAAAATGCATGGCTTAAGAGACCTTATCCTCACGATATACTTTTTACTTAGTTTCTCTGCAAAAATGTGATAAGGAAACCTTTAACAAAATATATCAGTCAACATAATAATGAAGCAACAATAGCACAAAATGTTCATAAACCATGTGGGTATTTCTGTATGGCGTTGGCATGTTTCTCTCCCCGTGTCTGAATAAGTTTCCTCCGGGTGCTCCGGTTCACCTCACCACTTCAAAACATGCACAATAAGTCAATGCTCCAGCCAGGTTATTCTGATCATCAGCCTGGCTCAACATTCGGGCACCATTCGGCTGCCAACTGCTCCTTCCCAGTTGCCCCAGCGGCATCGACGGATGGGCGTTCAGAAAACAAAATTTCATTTAATTTCATTGAACAATTGTAACATGACAAATAAAGCACCTTAAAACCAACTAAAATGTGGATAATTGTATCTAAGCTGTAAGAAGCTGTATTCCGTTCACCTGTGTAAAGCTCTTGTGAGGTGCCGTGAAGACCGAGTAGATAGTTGATCATTGAAGACTTTCCGACACTCCAGGGTCCCAGGAACAGAATCATGGGTTTCGAGGTAATTTCACCTTCTGCAGTGATTAAACATCAATTAGGTAAAGACTGTTTCCAGAATTTCATAACTCCTCTCTGTTTCTGAATAATAGTTCCAAGTGCAATGGAACAAATTTGTGCCTCGCCAAAACTTGTCCAGTCATTTTGTCTCACCGCCCATTCTGAATATAACTATGGCTAACGTATTTTGTATTTATTTGCATTGTACACTTTAATTTTTTTATAAGTCCAATAAATCAAACCAACTGGATAATCTTGAATTAAAAGACGTCGCCACAAATGTTATAGCTTCTTCACAAGGTCTGTGTACACATGAAAGTGATATTTCATAGTCACAAAGAGTTTGTCCAGTCAGTGCGATTTACTGGACATATAATTAGTATACTTATATGTATGTTTAAACGTAATTTTACCTGTAACTTCGTATTGCCTCAGCTCATTGTACTTGTATATGTCTTCCATTGGTTTGATGGCTGTGTGGTAGATGTCCAGCAACTTCTTCAGTGCAGCTAAAGAAATGTAAAAAGAAAAGACTGAACATTTGGTTATGCAAAGAGAAAAAAAACATGTTGTATTGCCATGGGGACATTTAACTGATAACAATGTACTTTGGCATGAATCTCTCTCATTTAGTCTGATGAATTAAACCAAGCTATTAAGAAGTTGGCGATACTGCAATGTTTAGCCTGTGGAGAAACAAACCATTGACTTAAGGAGAACAGAGAGGCTTTCATACAATGGAAGAACACTGTTGTACATTTGTCCTGATTAATCACCTGTCTAAAGACTTGCACACACAGCCTCGGGATCTCCACATCAGGAAGCAATTTCGCGAATACTTCCACTCACAGTGTACAATGTGAGCTTCTTTGCTTTTGCTTTTTTTACATGTTAGGATAGCACTTTACTTTAGGCCACAGTAATAGCGCTATAATTAAGTGTAGTAATATGCATATCTCTCATTAAATATAATTAATCATAACCCAGCAAGGCTATTATTTTTTCAGTAGCAATATGGAAACAGGGCTGAAAATGATGCCTCTGTCACTAGTTGCCACGCATTTTCCATCCTGTTACCTTGGTATTACTGTGCTGTAACGTGAAGTGCAACCCATTTGAGTAAATATCTTTTTACCTGTGAACCCAGATGATAGTTCACTTGACCTCAGGCGCAGCGTCTCCTCGATGTGGGAGCGGTCTCTCATGGCTGGACCTGCTGCCTCTTTGACCCGACCTGAGTTGGAAAATGTATACATCGTAGTAACAAACATTGTACAAGACGCACCAAAGTAAGGCATTGACCCAGATTCTACAATGATCTGCAATGTCTTTAAGCGGCTTGAGCTGAGTTTTGTGTTTTTACTTTTGTTTTTATTTTTCAAAAGTAGATACTCAACAGATTAAGGCCAAAAGCTTTTTAGATCTCACAAAAGAGTTGGACTGTTTATTTTATTGATACTCTGAAGCTGTATCTTAAAAATGTACAGAAAATGAATTATCCCATTCAGAAAATTAATGATTCAGAATCTACATCCACATTTTTGCTTCTCTTCCCCCAATGTTTTTTGAAAAAGCAATGAATATGTTATTTTTACCACCGCAAACAAACCAGCTGATACTGGGGTAAAAACCATTAGTTCAGCGGGATAGTGTTGTTAAAATGAAAGCTAGAAAAGACATCTGCCCTCGCCCCTCCCCCAGTAAAGGGTACAAAGTTGCTGTGAATAGCTTGACCATTTGGTCCAACTGTTATATCATGCTGTTGCCCATCTATCAGTCTATTCCGTTCCTCTGCTATTTCAGTCCATTTATTTTTGTACCACACTGTGTTGCTAATTCCTGTTTAACTGCGCACATACGCTCATATTTTGCCAGAACA
The DNA here is from genome assembly GCA_007210695.1 of Neogobius melanostomus. NCBI lineage: Eukaryota > Metazoa > Chordata > Actinopteri > Gobiiformes > Gobiidae > Neogobius > Neogobius melanostomus. Next base: position 2,646,278 of record VHKM01000282.1, read on the forward strand.
GAATGCACTACAGTTTAGGCCTCTTGGTGAGGAACTCAGGTTTTAGAATTTGAAGTCTTATTTTTATTACAAAATAAACTTTTTATTCATATTTGGAAACCACAAAGAAACTCAAATATGTTAGAAACACTGCAGGAAGGTCTGAATTATCGTTATTGGTAAAGATTATTGCTCAAAGGTAATCAGTAGGAAAGCCAAAATAAATAGAATACACTTTGTCTAATTTATCCAGATGCATACTATTATAGAAGTTGCTTTCGCCAGATCTGGATATATGTATTAGCATATTCAAATATATTTAATTCTTTATAATGGATGCATTTTTAAACTGATCTCTCTACTTCAGATATTTCAAATTTCAAACTTGATACAACTGATTCCTGCAATACATTTTCTGTCCTTAATCCCAAACCACATTTTTAGTTTCATTGTATGGTGTTATATATAAGTTGGAAAAACTATACATCACAGATACAAACATTGTACTAGATCAAAATAAGGCATTGGCCCAGATTCTACAATGGTCTGCAATGTCTGCAAATCACATTTTTAGTTTCATTGTATGGTATTATATGTAATATTTGATTGGATTAACTTAAATATTATGTATATGGCAAAATAAGACATACTGTACATGCCACATTATTACTGCACATGCAGGACTTTGAATGAATGGAGCTATGACGCAGGATCGGAGCGACACTTGAGAAACTCTTGGCCTTTGTCTTTTACAGCCCGTGTCAACACCAAGACAGCACATAATGGCATGCTTTCTTAATTACAGAAGCAGTGAGGGCACGGGGCAGATCCACTGCAACAGGAGATGGGTAACACATAAGCCGTCAGCGTAAGTGAGAAGACTCCAGTTACCACTGTCATGCATTTTGACTATTAATACCCCAGCAGATAAAGATTAGCTGTTGAAACAGTTCATTATTTACCTTTGGCTTTGGGCGGTGCTGGCTTCTCCTCTCTCACCTCCTCGACAATAGCTTCAACTATGGTTTCCCCCTTTTGGGATTCTGGGGTGACCTCAACGACAGGCTCTGGATCTTGTTCTGGACTGGCTGAGCTTTGCTCTGGACTGATAATCTCTTCAGTCTCAACAGATGTCTCCTCAACAGTTATCTCAGACTCCAAGATGGCTACCTCCTCTGCAGCTCCTTCTTCAGCATCAACAGCCTTGACCTCTTCCTTTTCAGGCACAATCAGTTCTTCATCTGAATCCTATAGGGTAATTTAAAAACATTATCAACAAACCCTAATGAGCTGGATCCTTCTTTGCTCATTTCGGCACACACCAAACAGTCCATTCCTTGCCCTCCCTCCCTCTGCTTTCATTTGCATTCATAAACTGTATCCCTCAAGGAAACAGCCCTAATAACCCCATCCCTCTATCTGGTGCACATACATTATAGATTTATAATACATGTGCACAATATAGATTTCGCTTTATAAACTGTTTGCAACATGGGTTTGAGAGTAATGTTATGTAGATTCTCTGTATGTAATACAAGTGGTGAAATTGACAATAAAGGTAACGTTGAAATATGTACAAATAAAACCCTGCTGTACGACCTCTGACATACAATACAACTTTTAAATAGTTTTCACTTACATCTGTTGCTTCTTCCAGATGTTTTTCTTCTACCGCCTCCCCCTCCTCGTCAGAAGCTGCCTCCTCTGCAACAGTGGTCTCCTCGATCTTTGCTTCCTCTGTTGCCTCTTCTTGTGTCTGAGTTTCATCTGTTCCCTCTTCCTCATCAATGACCTCCTCCATCCCAATTTCCCCGGACTCATCTTTGTCGCTCGTTACCTCCTCAGCGGCAGCATCCACTTCATGCTGATCTATTTCCCCATTGCCTTCATCGTCAGAATCCACCTCTGCCTCTTCTTGTTCTTCAGGTGTCATTTCAGAAGATAAATCTGCCGGTTCTTCCTCTAGGTCTTCTTTGGAAACAACCTCTTCTTCATCTATTTGTTTTGGTTCTTCTTCTGCCATCACCTCCTCAGTAGAATCTATGGTTCCTTCTTCATTAAATATGAGTACTTCTTCTTCCTCATTGTGTGCCACCTCTTCTTCTTCTGCTTCTTCATTCAATATGACTTCTTCTTCAGCTTCTTCATTGAATGACACCTCTTCTTCTTCTTCTCCGTCGATTTCCTCTGCATCCATTTCGGTCTCTTCTTTCCTGTCACCTCCTCAGTGCCATCAACAGTCTCAACCACTCCATTTGTAACTTCCTCCATATCAAGATGCTCTTCATCTTGTTCTACTTCAGCGTCTGCCTCTTGAGGTTGTTCAGTGTCTTCTTCAGCGGTTACCTCTTCTTCTTTTTCTTCTTCACCACCATCAGATAAAGCAACATCCTTCTGGTCTTCCTCTGTTACTTCTTTTTCCTGTAGCAGTTCCTCTCCATCCTCATTACTGGACGCTATGTCATCTTCACTCGGAGCATCCTGATCCTCACTTTGAAGAGTTTGCTCCTCTGTACCTTGTTCTGTAACCTCTTGGGGCTCAGAGGTGATTGGGGGCTTACAGGGCGGACACAACGGTCTCTCTGGGGCGGGAGTGTCATTAGATGAGCTCTGCGTTGTATGTTCGTCAGCTGCGTCGCATCCACAAGAGAAAATGTCTGTACCGTCAGGCTGGTGGAGCTGCAGAGGTACTAGGGGCTCGTCATCGTGGGCAGAAGGTTCAGCGTATAGTTCTGAGGATACAAAGAAAACAAATATTTGAATAATTTAAAGCAGTAGAGTCATGGTGGGGGTGCTTCGTTTGCAGATATAGTGTGTCCATCGCAGTATTAGTTTACTATAGGAACAGGTTATGGTTCAGCTTTACTTTATTAGTCCTGCAAAGAAAATTGTGCCCTCTGCATTTGGCCCATGCTTCAATGCAACTTGGGAAACCTGTTAGAAGCAATGGGCAACCGCAGGTTGTAGGTGGTACCTGGATGAGGCGTATTTACACTGAGAGAAATTTGAGTAAATGTAATTATAGGCGGCAACTGGTATGTTCAAGCTTATCACGGCGATAAATCCAACTTCATTACAAAACTGAAAACTAAGAATGTGTTTATTGCAAATGATGCTGTTGGCATCTTGCATCTGAAATTAATAAAACTAAATACATTCTGACAGTAAATCATTGCATATTTGTGATAAAGCTTTCACGTTCTCAGCACACACAAATGTTCTATTCAAAACAATAATAAATGCATTAGGCACATTTGTTCATTTGTTGCAATACAGATCTGTCACTGAAACCTTTTCAAACTTTAAGGCTGTCGAGTAATAACGAAGAGCTGGAGCCGCTTTTGACATTCAGAGATGTACAGATAAATGAGAGCCAAACAAAACTGTTTGTTCATAAATGAACAAAACTGGAATTAGAACATGATAACATAAGGAGGGGCTTTACTGATCCGTTCATGAGGGGCAGGATGTGTCCCACACATACATCGCAGTATTTTGTCTGTGGGATGCTGAGTGCCTGACAAGTATTCTGTTATAGCTATCAATGGTTTCAATGATGATGAGAAAAGTATGAATGACTCCAAAGTGAACACTGCCCGCAGGGTCGATTACATAAGACTAATGTCCCATTCTTGTCGATGGGCCACCCCTGGGACTTTGCTGTGGCTGCAGGGGTGTAGAGAGTGGGACATAGAGTGGGACAGAGAGGGACAGGTGCCTAGTGCAGAGTGCTACCTCAAAGAGACAGAAATAGTCCCACAATGAGTCAGAGGGCGAAAAGAAGGAGGGATAATTCCACTTCTATTTTCAGGACGTGTGACTCTCCCTCTTCTCAGAGATTGTCATGACTGCCGTGTGCAAACTATACACAAGTGCTGTTGCTCACGTCTGGTGCAACAGCATGCAGCATGAAACTGCACCAGTCTTTTAATTAGGGTTTGGGTTATCACAAAATTACCCATATTACTGACGATCTGGGAACAGTAATAAATAAGCTTCTATGCTTTAAAATTAGGGCCTTTTGTCAATTGGAGACTCTCTTTATGTCAGGAGTTGCAACAGCAAACCAGTCATATACTGTGATAGACTGATTTTTATGTCAGATGTCCCTCAGATGTGAGTGTATTTCACTATAAAACATGAATGCATTCTCTCAGTAACATTACTGGGAATTTGCAGCAACTCATTGCCTCAATTTCTTTTCAACAATTTGTACAAGGTGGAATAGCGCATTAAATAGTTTACAACATTGTTGGTGTCAGTGTAATGCATCTGGAGAGCATGTCATAAAATCCATACAGGGGCCCATTGTTATACAATTTCTTACCACTAGATGGTGGCTGCACTCAAGTCTAGATTAGAGCATATTGAAACACGGGGGCTGAGTTAAGATTTTGGCAGATTTTTGATGGATACTTGACATGATAAATACAGGTAACTAATTAGCCTACATGTACCCTAACATGACAATAGTTCGCTCTGCTTCTCTTCTGCATAAAAAACTCAACGCGTTTAACATTTACCTAAGCTGCATTGGAAATGCTACTGCATGCTGCTGTTTCAGCTCTATGATTCACGTATCAAACTTTTTAAATAGTCCTTGATTATCTGCTTATGTAACTCCAACAGTTCAGCTGCTGTGCTCCTATACTGCTCTGCATGTCCTCTGCAGCGCTACCCGGCAGGGTGCCGCCAGAAATTCTGGGCCCTATGGAAACAAAAATTTCTGGGCCCCCTACATTTTTTACAGATAAAATGTAACCCAATAAACATGCCCTGTATACTTTAAAAAGATACTTAGCACATTGCATAGTTAAAATGTCTGATGAGTAAAAGCCTACAAAAACAAGAAAAAACGATGGAAATATGTACTTGTTTACATAAAAGGAGAATATTTATTATCTCAATTGCAATTGCAAACACAACAGATCATAATGTACACATATTGACATATATTTTATGTGAACAAGCTTTAACTGGGTCCAACTGCTCAATCAGGAAACATCAGCTAGAACTAACCCATAACTAAATCAGTCCAAGACTAAAACTAGGCCAAAACGGCTCAAAATCAAGACACACCAGGAGTAATACCAGGCCTAAACCAGTCCAGGACTAAACAAGTACTGAACCGGACATAAACTGTTTGTTATCCAGGTCAGGGTTTCCGTTAGCCGGTGTGAAAGCAAATGGCCGGTAAAAATGATTTCCCACGGCCAAATTGGCCGACGGTAAAAAAAATAAAAATAAAAAAAAATATGGAGAGAATATAGAAAAATATATTAACATTTGACCTAAGCCAATGACTAACATGACAAAGTGTTTTCGAGACAGGCCTAAATATTAAAAAGGTTCAATATTTCTATCCAAAAAAGTTTCGCCTTAGCCCATTTTACGAAGTGCAGTTGAAGCGCCTTCATCGCTCTCTGGATATGTTACGCTTTTTCTTCGTGGTTCTTCACATTTTCCAAGAAAACGGCGAACTACAGGTACATTTACTTTTATAAAAGTGTGTTAAGAACTCAACAGCTAATACTTTTGATTAGGATATACTTTAAACTCGTGTGTGTTAAGTCAGACTGACGCGCAGTCCCACAGCGGCTCTTCCTGGGAGAGTGGCCGGGTTTAGAGGCGCTTCCCTCGGTCAGTCTGCGCAGACGCCTCGGTTTAGTCACCGGTGTTGGAGCCGCTCTTGAGTGTGGCAGAGCTGGGTCCGGGGCGCATCGCTTGAAGTGACTTTTGGTGACTTTAGCATTGTCGATTTGTCCCACCAGAATATTTCAGCGGTTATACACGTTGCTAATGTTTCACCTGAAGCCACGTTAAAGCACGGAATAGCATCTACAGCCCAGCCCTCGTGTGTGCAGCTGATGCGCGGTCAGATCTGGACAGCGTTCGGGTCATAGATTCCTTCTGTCAAGCGGGGTACATCCGCGTGGCACCTGCTGCCTCTATCGTCTCCACGCGCACAACTTTATGTTTGGATTTGAGTTGTTGTTACATTTTTCTCCCGTCATTCTTTCATTAGAAATAGCCTGGTTTTGGACTCACTAAAGCACTCGTGTAGCGCTCAGTCTAAATGTAGATTGTTATTGATAATAAGCCATTATAGGCTACTGTATATATTTTTAATGGCCGCGGTAATTCTTGTGAATGGCCGACATTTTACAACCCAGCCGGCCAAAGTGGCCGACAAAAAAAAGTCTAACGGAACCTCTGATCCAGGTATAACAAAGTTATGTTCAACATCACTTTATAATGGCCCAGCGGCGTGCCTTTCTGCTGGCAAAATCATGTAATCATCAAAGTTCAGCTTTCTTGCCAGTTTGCTTTCAATGGATAGTATGACAAGGTGACAAAGTCTGTCCTGCAACATAGCAGACCTAAGATCATTTTTAATCAGTTTCAGCTTACTGAATGTTCTCTCGCCACCAGCAACGGTCACAGGCAATGTGCAAAATATTCGCAAAACTATGCAGACCTGCCCAAAAATACTCTGCAGCTGCATCTTGTAATTTTTGAAGCGTGTAGATTACTTTTTGTTTAGTAAAGTTATCATCATGTGGAGAACACAGTAGATAAGACGTGCTTAGAGCCTTCAATCTTCGTGAAGTTTTGCGCTCAGGCTCACCTTGTTTGGCTGAGAAGGGGACGGGTTATCATGTCTACGAGACATGATAACCCGGAGACAGCAGAGATGTTATTATTGTTGGATGTAAATCATAATTCAGTAATTATTTTACTAAGCTAGCTAGATAAAAGCAGGTCATGTAGCAACAAAAATAAGTAAGTTTGAACGTTTTGGAATACAGGAATAGGGCAAGCTACCTTTCTTTTTGAAAAACTGTGTGACATACTGTCGACTTCGGCGTTCTCGGTCTTCTCTTTCCTTCTTTTCTTTCCGTTTTTGATGCCCTGACATTTGATGTGACATGCCTGCGTGTGTCACTTTCTGCACTGCATCATAACAAATGCAATAAGCAAGAGACGCTACGCTAGCGAGCGTAGCTCGGACAGCGCAGGTGGAATGAACCATTGTGAGGGGGAGGGGTGTGACTTAAACAGTAAATACATTATTTGTTTGTTAAATATTACATCTATGGTCAAAACGGACAAAATACACATTAAGTGTATGAGGGGCCCTAGCACATTTAACGTATGTATAAAAAAGAGAAAAGAAATTAGAAAAGAAAAAGAGGGTCTGCTCTTCTGGGCCTTCATCAGCCTGGGCCCTTAGAATCGTCCTAACCTTCCACCCCTTTACGGCGCCCTTGCTACCCGGTGTCCCGTTATAGATGGGACATCCCTTGTACATGGAGCCTGCAATCTGGGACCACACTTTAGTGAGACTTCCCCAAACAGAGGATGAAATGTTGCTCAGATGTTAAATGCAACACATATGATTAACAAAATGCTCTGAAACTTGGAGAAGAACTAACTGGTAAGGAGCCCTTGATGAAAAAGATTGTCAAGAGCAAGGGCACACAAGGTTAAGCCTCCTTCTGGTATCCAAAGTTTATCAAATGTGAATTTACCATGGACAGTAACATGATGATCATGTTCCAAATACATATTTAATGTTTTCACTGCTGAAGGATCAAACAAAGAACAGTTGTTACAGGGGGTATTTTTCTACTGGTGACTGGGGGGATGTGCATAGCAGAAAGATCCGTAGCAGAAAGTTGCTGTGATGCCTCAGCATTGACAACACAGAGCCAAGCAAAAACATATATCAAAAGCTATTAAGTAATTGAAGTTTTCGGTTAAAGTAGTTAAAGCACTTGTAGTACCTGTATGTATGCTGCGGTCTTTAGTAGAAATAATTGAATGGACCTATTGACCAAAGAGTTTCAGTTTATTTTAAGTATATTTAAAATATTAGGAACTCCACTATCCAAGCATACTGTGTGTATTCAGTATTCCTTCTTCCTGAGTGAATAAAGTGATTGGCATTGAAGTTAAAAAGCATGAAAATACTGAATCAAAATAAATGGATCAAATCATGCAATTCAACAATGAAAATCCCATTATACATTCAGTTTATGAATCCTACCTGTTGCTGAACAGACCAGTAGACACAGCAGCAGACAGCACCGTGACACAGCAGACTTCATTTTGGCTGCCAGGGGCCTTTCCCTGCTCTGTCGGCTCTATATATACTGGAGTGTGCAGGCAGGGGTCATATGAGCAGGGGCGGGACGTAAGAACCCCCACATGTGCCACTGTCAGCTGTCCCGGCCTAATGTGTTAAAAGAGAAAAGGATTATTAAACATCTTACTATCGCTGCTGTAAACTCACCTCAGTTTATTGGCATGGATATCGGTATTTCACAGCGAGTACATTTTATTCTTGAAACGGCAAACGTACACAGATTGACACCGAAAGATACGCACTCAAATAAGCAAGCAGATTGGCACAAGATCTAATAAAAAAGTACAAATTTTATTTTCTTTCTTTTTTTTATTTTACAAAAGTGAGTTTACCCAATTTTTAATAAACAAAAATATACAGTTTCTTATCCTGGACAAAACAGACAAAATGCTTGTCACCAAAACACAAATTGGACAGACAATGAAGACACACAAAAGGTGTTAAATTGTGTCGCAGCCAAGAGCTTTACAAAAATACACACTTCACTTTTGACAGTTGATTCAGGCAGTACAGAACGGCAAGTGCTTCATATCTAAGTTCATTTATGACAGCAGCGCTGCAAACATGTCAAGAATGAAAAAGAAATACTTTAAGTGACCAATCAGATAACACATGGAAATAGCCTGGCATCGGTCTGTAAACTAGACCACTCCTATGCAAAGCTTCACAAATGTTAGGAGAAAAAAATGCAACTTACAAATCCCAACACACATTAAAATTAAACAGTAAGACAAAATAACAAAAGGCCGCGTTCAGCAATGATTAGTAGCATGCAATCAATTTGAAAAAGTAAAAAAGAGAGGTCTCAAATTCAAATCAATGGAATGTTTACAGCATTAGGAAACTGTGGCTCGGAGCATGGATTTCCAGTCTTATTTCTGTGACAAGCAAAATAACATGAGATGGACCGACTCGGAGTATTATTCAGAAATAAATCGAAAGAAGAGAATCTATAGTGCAGTGCTTGATGTGAACTTCTTTAAAACATAAACTGAAGTTTGGTCAGAAGTTACATCACAATGACAAACATAAGGAGTACAGTCATCATTATGGGGCCTTTGAAGTTGATCCAAACAACTTTATATTGTCCTTTGCCCCTTTTTCAGCCTACATTCTTCAGCATTATGATGTCAAGTTTCATGAGAACATTGTTAATATGCACGCCTACGCACGGTGCATAGAGATGTTCACCTGCAAACAAATTACTCCAACAAAACAAGCAGATTGAAATGCATAAATACAAGAGCGTTTAGTGCATAGTCACTAAATTCAGACCATATTTGGAAACAAAAGTTCACATGCAAACAGTATTTAACCTGATGAATCTGCAATTTTGTCAATGTAAAGTCTTAGAGCCTTTTATATTCAGTAACTTGAAACAGTTAAATTAACAGTTTGATAGCTTATTTTAAGAGCTAGCTTGATTTACAGTATCCATTTAGCAATTATTTTCAAATTAATCTGATCACTATGGCTCCAATATGATTTGAAATCATGTCCGTCTTTTGAGTTTTAGTGCCAGACAGTCCAAATCGAAGATTGAAAAAAAAAGAACCGATTGCAAAATATGATTTAGTTGCCTGCTTCATTTAGAACTCGATTTTTCTGAATGTGTAAGTATAAAACACGTCAGGTTCTATTGTAACATTTTCAGAGCTGATGCTGAAGTGTTTTTCTGGTCAAAGCTGGAAGCAAATGGTATCCCTCGTGATTTTTGTACGTTTTTTGTACTTTTTTTTTGCAACATAATCGCAAAACCATTGACAAAACTTGACTTAGAGGAGTCTGGTTAATGCCGAAGAAATCTGTTTGTCAAATGCAGTCAAGCTCCAGACACAGTCTTAATCAGTATTAAGGGTTTGGTAGTTGAGTTCAGCGGACAAATTGTTCAGTTCATTGAGCAGTCCTCTCCCTCGGTGTCCGTGTCTGTGTCTGAACATGTGGCATCCAAAGCAACTTGGCTGGGGCTAACAATAACTGCTCGTCGCTGCTCCTCCTCAGCACTAGCTCTCCTCTCCTGAGTGCGCTCAATATGTTGAATCGCCTACAAAACAAACATTATCACGTGTACAGCAGTTAGAGGATGTCCTTTCATAATTTCACCATGAGAAGACCCATAAATGAGCTCACACCTGGACTATAGTGTCAAGGTTCTGTCTGGACGTGGACACGGTGCTGGTTTGGGCTCCTGGGCTCATGGTCACCACAGTCACATGATGTGGCTGAGTTAGTGTTGGGGCGGGGACAATCACTGTCGGGTGGTGTGTTGGAGCGGGAGGGGCCGATGGAGCCCGCACCTGCACATGAGCACAAAACAAACACAGTATTGATTTCCATGAGGTATTGGAGTCTTTAGGTTCAGATTTGTTGGAAAATAAATAGCACAGCTGACCTTCAAATCAAGCTAGAGGCCATACTGCCTTTGCTATGTGGCCATACCGCCTTTGCTATGCCCAATCCCGTCAGACCTTGGCTTCCTGGTGTTACCGTTTGGTAACACCAGGAAGCCTAGCGAATGTAGCGTGAGTGAGTGGTTGGTGGTGGTTGGAGGGGCCGATGGCACAGATTGGCAGCTTCACTTCTGTCAGTCTACCCCAGGGCACCTGTGGCTACAATATTAGCTTACCACCACAGAGTATGGAGTGAATGAATAATGCAATGTAAAGCGTCTTTGAGTGTCCAGAAAAGCGCTATATAAAGCTAACAGTGTTGGGGAGAATACTTTTAAAATGTATTCCGTATACTGAATACTTGCCTGAAAATGCATTTTGTAACGTATTCCGTTACAAGGGCAAGTGTTTTTTCAGAGAGCCAGAAGAGTGCATGTTTGTTTGTGGCTTATGCGCACTTGTTGCATCATGAGCTGGAAAGGGTAGTCATTACAATTCAAAATTTAGAGAGATTTAAAAAATAAACAAGCAATAGCAGCAACAGCGGTGACATGGGGCCTTTACGCTAGCAGCCAAGCTAAAGTCAATCATCCATGGGAGAAAGGAGCAAAACGTTTAACTTTGCGGACAGCCCCACGTCAGGTTGTGCATTTGGGAAGAGTGCGAGTGGGTGAGCAAGGGAGAAGAGTGATGGGAGAGAAAGTGTAAGCTGCAGTGCATGGATGGGTCTAGTCATCAGAATAGATATGAATTAAATATGTGCTTTATCTGTTCGTATTTGTTTGTGTGTGAATAATATGACAGTTTTATTACTGTGTTACACTAATGAAGGGGACGATCTGTGTCCAGTCGCTGCTTTTACTCAGAGTGCGGATTAGCACTAGCTATAAAGCCCTTCATGCATCGCATCAGCTGCAAACATTAATTGTAACCATGTTGTCTGCATCATCCCTGATAAATAAATAAATAAAATAGAAAATTCCGGTATGTGGAGCTGACGTTAGCTTGACTCAAACGTTAGGCACAGAGTCAATTAGGCTCAGCAACTTGTTTACTGAACATTCAGTTGAAGTTGGACCAAAGTGTGCCAATAGTATTTAGAGATAAGTGTTTGTGGCTCTGACCTGTGATGTGTGTCTGTCCAGTGCATGGATGTGCTGCAATCGTAACAGTGTCTGGCTCTGCAGCAAAGCCTGCTCCTCCTCCACCTGCTGAGTGATCACCTTCAGACGCTCAGGGTGCAGCTGGCTGTCCAGTGTCCGCATCTGCACCACATACAAGAAGACTGTTTAAAGTAGGGGTGGGCGATATGACAAAAATAGAATATCACAATTTTTGAATTATAAACTCCCGATTTCGGTTTTATCACGATTTTTTTAATAGTAACTAAAATAACTTAAATTACACATTGAAGAAGAAGATTGAATTAATATACTAATTTATTCAACTTTGTGATAATCAACAAAGCAAAAATAGACTTAGCACTTCAGCAAACTAACTCTATACATTAAAAAACACAATAAAACTCAAGACAATAAAAGTAAAATAGTAACACTAAGTTTGGTAAAGGCTTGTTGTTGGTGTCTGTTGGGCATATTTTCTGAGACGTCTCTCTCATGACTTCAAGCTGCTGTGATACAGCGCTCTGTTGCTGTCTGACCCTTTCACAATAAGAGTCTCACTAAAGCAATAACACAGTGACTTTTATTGTGTAAAAGGCAAACCGGAAGCAGATGGTCAAGTAATAACTTATGGTAACTAAGTAATTCACCAAAGTTGGACAAGTCTTATATTTTCAAAGACATGGATAAACAGCGCATTTGTGAACACGGTCCAGGATTTAAATTAAACAAGTAAGACTGGGGCGCCTGACAGAACTGTAAGGACGAAGGACACACTCGCTTCTTCACACATGTGCCGCCAGGTAAATAAACACACGCTGCAATCTATGCAGAGCAGCGGCGTTACGGGGGAAAGACACTGACATAAATACCGCTGAAAGACAGACAGAGCGCTGGGTTTAAAAGCTCCAGATTGAGGAGCCTGGTCATGTATGCGACTGTAGAGGAGCCGCTCGCTGCCAAACGCTCGCATTAGCGTCTGACATTGCGTAGCAGTAAGTGCGCGGCTTGGGTTTACTTAACTGACAGTGAAAAAAGTCAACTGTGCAGAAGTGCTTAGAACAGTGATAAAACGATCCCACAAAAATGACAGATCGTCAGCTCTGGAGATCGTAAGACGGTCTAATATCGTCATATCGCCCAGCCCTAGTTTAAAGTAACTGCCAATTTATTACACAGTATGATTAAGTAATAGGCTAGTCATGGTGCCATTATGAAACACCGGTTTATTTACAGTGACAATTGGTTCAAACTAATTATAAATTGCCCTCTCTAAACCTGCTCAGCTGGTTATCCCTTTGTACCACTCAGACGTGGCTTTGTCTGAACCTGTTTGTCAGGAGATGTTTGTAACCCTGTCACTGACTGTTTGCTCTAGACAACAGACCCCTTTAACAACTACTAACCTGCTCCTCTAGCAGCATCCGGGTTGAGCGCTCCTTATCAAGCTGCTGCCGTAGCTCCAACATCTCCCTCCTTAGCTCATCCACTTTGTCCTCATCTAAAGTGTCCGGAGAACCGATTCCTTCATCCTTCTCCTCTGCCCTCTTTCTCTTTGGAGATGAACCGGTGAACTCCTAAATGGGTACAGTGATAGTAGGGTGCATTGCATTTCAATACATAAAATTATAATAAATAAAGGGTATTATTCTATGATATATCAGATTTTTACCTGAATGAAACGTTTGAGCTGGTTATTCTGTGCCAGGAGTTGCGTCTTTTCCTGCTCTAAAGCAAAAATATAATCTGATGTCTGCTGCAAAATTGCTGCCTAAGAAAATGATAAAGAAGAAGAGAAGAGTTATGATGTAAAATTCAATCATATTTAATCTGCTCACTCAAAAGGGATTTATACTTCACCTTGCTCAGCTTCTCTCCATCTGCATGGGGCAAGAGTGTTTTGAGGGAGTGAAACCCAGCATTGATACTTTGCATTCGTCGGCGTTCATTGCTGTTGGCAATCTCTCGTCGAATTCGTCTCTCTTGGTCCTGAGCAGTCTCTGGACTGAGGGGGATGTTGGCAAGGCTGAAAATAAAGAGTACAGCCCATTACTTAGCGCAACTAAAAGGTAATGAAATATAACAATTAAACAAGTTCAGTGAAGAACAAACTTTAACCTGGAACCATTTAAAGATTAGCTGCTCATGTCATGGTCCTCAGGTCTTTGAGTTCAAGTGAACTCCATGAGCTCCATCATCACATGGTCACTCATCCTGAGCCAAACTGTTTTAAGCTGCATTTTATTACTGACATGTAAATCGAGTCTAATGGTTGTCTGTGTATTTATTTTTATTTTGACAAGTTGCAATGTAATGCAGAAAGTTTCCAAAAAGTCACCAAATAAAGCCACGCTATTCATTTATATTACATAGTTGAATAATCAACGAGTTACATGCTTATTTTATTATGTGACGAAGAATAGTTATTACACTAAAACATGTACAATAGATTCCCCTCTGGGGCCAGGACTCCCCTGAAAAAGAGATTCTTAATCTCAGTGGGACTATCCTGGTTAAATAAAAGGTCAATAAAATTTTGAAGGACTGCGCTTGAGGGCCGCTAGAGGGCGCTTTCAATAGAGCGGTCACAGTGAAATGTGACACCAGCAACAGCAGGGCCCTGTCCGATGGAAGAACAATGCTTCCCCCGATTAACAAAACGAAACGATTTAAGAGCTTACCAAACTAACGGTTATTACCTGATATGGAGAAATCGCGATTAAAAGAGCGCATTGGTTAATGTGGTGCGTCAAAATAGGTGCAAAACAACTCTAGTCCATTACACAATGTGCGACGGTGGCTAACCATATCATGGCTAGCGAAGCTAAGCTAATTTCCGAGCACATGACACTGCAAATCGACAGCTCAGCCTTATTATGACACTACACCTTGGTGTCAAATTCTGGGTAGTGTTATTGGTTTACTCATTCATGGTAAAGAAAACATGTAAATGTAGCGAAAGGCGTGTAGATGTGGTTTGTTGCCGCGAGGCGACGGTGAACACGTTAACTACCACGTGGTTGTGGACCATAATGTATCAGTTTCAACACGCTATGGGTATTTCAGCTGTAAGTGCATACAATGCTTTGCCGAAGCCGTAGCGTGACTGGGGGGCATAAAATGAGTCCGAGGTGTGCGGTACATTGTTACAAAGCACACAATGTGTGGATTAAACCAATGCCATTTTGGCAACATCATTTCCGATGCCAGGGTAGCTTCTGTGCTAACATCGCAAAACATACACACGCAACGACCACATGGACCTCCACACGATGTTCTTTTGTTTAACCAAATGACACAACGCACGTACCTGCATAGGCCTCCAATAACATCCTTCTCAGTTTTCTTGAAGTGTTGCAAGGACGGCATCTTTTCAGTCTGCATCATAAATATTCCATGCTCCCGAAGCCACCTGAGCAGCGCGATTTGTTTTCTTTTTATTATCTGTCGCTTTGCTAGGGACAGATCAAACGCAACCTCGATTCAAGCGGTGGATGTTATAAATCCAAATTGTGCATCGCTTTATTCCAAGCAAAAATCGTTATCGTTATGAAAAATAAGAGCAATTCAAGCCGAGTGTTGCCTACTACAGCTGATGGGGTTCCCTCCAATGCCCGTGTGTGGTTCGCTGCCTCCGCCTACTACTATGAGCGCAGCTGATCGCTATGAGGCGGGAAACAGCTGGTTGAAATCAGAGCTCCCGTTCCCTGGAAACAACAAAGAGGCACCGCACACTACAAAGGGATACAAATGTTTGGACTGAAAAGATTTAAAGCTAAATATCAATTAGACAGCGAACAATTTTATTTTTCTCTTCATGCAATAAAAGCAATACATGGAAAAAATAATAACATTGATAACAAATTAGGAGACAGATTAAGGCAAAAAGGTTTTTTCACATTCCATTTAACCATTAATGAAAGAGAATATTCATATTTCACCATTTCAATATAGACCTAATGGTTATATGTAATCTCATTTTAATGAAAAATGAAATGCTGGTTTTCATTATCTTAATTCTGTAACAAAATATAAATCATAATCATTATTTTTCATATAGATTTACTAAAAATAATATATGCCCTGTCCCATTACGTACTCCAAGGTTAAACTAGGCCTACAAAATAACTTAATCTCTGGTTTTAAGCAAGTTAGAGAAATACATCATTGACACTTAACACGTAAATGCAGCATGCACTCATTTTAAATAATACATAAATACAATAATAACTACATTTGCAATATAACTGTAACTATAACTTGCCAGTCCCCAAAAACGTTGCCTCTTTATTTGTATAACGTGAGGTTGCTGCAGTTGGTCAGGTTAAGCAATGTGGCCACTGATTATACTATAAATGATTTTTTTCTTTCCTGATGGCTCGGGCATATTCCAAGATAACAATGCCAGAATTCATCACACAAGTGAGTGACCTTTTGGTGAGATACTGGGTAAAGTAACATTTAGCTTATTGTAATTCATAGGAACAGTCAGTTCAACAAACTAAAGTGCACATGGGCCAATGCATTTAGTATAGACATCCATCTACTATATTCACTGGTGTGTTTCCTACAATACAATTATATATATATATATATATATATATATATATATATGTTTAAAAAAAATCTCTGATGGCATATTCATTTGGACTGACAAAATATTGTGTTTGTGAATACACGAGAAACCCCCAAAAGAAAGCTTTTAGATCACTTTTGAAATACCCACATTAAAAAAACACATGATTGCCTTAAATATACATTAAAAAAGACGTCCTGAAGCGAGTAATCCAGAAGTACCTGCAGGATTTGAGTGCAAAGATCACTATGAAGCAGAGGGCTTGGCTTTCTTTGTGGCACTTTCTTCTACCGCAAACGTGTAGTTATACTAAATAGAAATAAACACAACAGTTAGTAAGGCAAAACAAATCTGTGCATTACTGTATTAGACAAAATGTTTACCTCATTCTCAATGTCTTGGATGGACTTGATACGAATGTTGTTTAACTGAGAGCTCAGCTGAGAACCCTGAGAACAATAATATTAAATGAGGCTATTATTTATAACCTTAATAAGTAATACAGCTGCATACCGTGCTGTGAAAACTTTAAAACATTAATGGGTACAAGTTAATGAACAGAGACAGAAATGTGTCCTGGGAGGTTTCCGTAAGCTTTTCCTTGAAAGTTAGTTGCCAAAATTATATTTCAACATTTAGTCGTTTATACTTAACTAGATTTACTTTAACGTTTGCAGATTGTGTTCAACATGTTCAGAACAAATAGAAAACATTTCTAAAATGTGATTTATCAAGCATATGTACAAATGTAGAAGGCCTTTGGGAAGATGCTTGAACAAGGTTGCAGAGGGACTGGTGATCTCTGGTCTACATTAAAAAAAAACATACTCTCAAAAATCCTCTCTAACATTTATGGATAAATACAACATAGTGGAATCTATCTTCTTTATCATTACTACTTATAGAGTCTGTATTGGCTGACCTAAAACCTGCACTTAAGAAGTTAAACATTGAAGAGTCAGTATGCAAACAAAATGCAGGGAACAAATTTCCCTACAGGGACAATGAAGTACAACTTAACTAGGGCTGAGAAAAAAAATCTATTTGATTTAAAAATCGAGTTGGTAGCTCAAATCGATTCATATTTTCAAAAAATTGATTTAATGCTTAGAGCAGGGGTCCTCAAACTTTTCCTCTGGGGGCCACATTATTGTTCTTGACTGTGATGGGGGGCCGGGCTGGCTATAACATAGAATTATATGACCCGAATCAAAATGCAGCAGGCCTCATTGTGAAGTAGAGATTACTAGCCTGGCACAGTCATCCCCACTACTATATCCACAAGATCAACACTTGATTCCAGGCACATACTCGTTTATCTGTAGTGGTTTGCAAAAATAGTAATCATGTCTTCACACTTTGTTTTAATTTGAAATACCACAGGTATTCCATATATTTTTATTTTCAAATAAAACATCATTGCGCAATGTGACCAGAGTTCCCTTTGGCGCATCCCCTAGCCTAAGCGGTTTCTGTTGGCAGCTACAATACGTCACTATCACGTCACAAAAATTACAATCAAACATATCCTGAACAACTCTTTTGAATCGATGTTGTGAGCATGTGCACGATCTGATTGGTAGCGTCCCGAGTGTAGCCGATGCCACACAAACCTTTCTTGCGCAAAACATTTTTGGACTCTGCTGGAATGAATTTGTGCAAATGGAGCATTAACTCGTGTGTATTGCAACGACATTTTTTATTATTTATTTATTTCATCTTTGTTTATAAAGCGCTTTTCATACAAAGTGCAGCTATGTGTGCTGGATCAGGGCCAAGAAGGCAGAGCGCGCATCCAGGAGGAGACGAGCACGCGCAGCTGCAGCTTCAACAGGTTTACGCACAGAGAAGGCTGGACGACTGTCTTTTTAGGCGCAGTGAGTTGCATTGTGTATGAAATGCGCGGTATAAATAAAGTTGCCTTGCCTTGCCTATTTGTGCACGCATCCACGGCTCGGCGGTCCCAATTCTCCACTTGCAAGTTTCCCTCTGGCCTCGGCTGTGGCGTCCCTCCTCGTAGTGACGACGTAAATTATAGTCTACTCTTTAAAAACCGACACCATTTCTTTACAGATGAGACAAATGGCACGGTCAACAAAACAATAATCCACTGTCCACTGTTCTTTGAATACCTGCATTCTCTGTCAACTTTTCGTTTGCCATTTTGCTTTCCTGAACACACAGTTCTCTGCACCTGCCTTGTCTGTCACCGCCGCATGTCAGGGGATGAAAACTCAGCAAATATAAATTGTATAACCCGCCCCGCCCCCGCAATCATGAACAATTACGCGATACAAATATGATCCGTCTGAATTGACCACGGCTTTAATTCCGTTCAAAATGTGCTTGAAATGAACCGTACTGGCGTGTCATCCCCTCGCGCTCTCTATCTCTCTCCCGCACGCTGGGATCAGGAGGGGCAGACAGCGGAGCAAACACACTCACAGACGCACGGGGGGGAAATAGGAGACATCGAGCTCCATGAAAAGGCCTGTTCATACTCCACAAGATGCAAGAACTTTGTTCTTGTTCTTGAGGCAAAAAGAACAAGAACAAAGTTAATCTGGGCTCTGACATTTCATACTCCACAAGACGTGTTGCTGCCGCACTGCCACGCCCCCTTTTTCGGCAACCAAAATAATCAAGGAATTGCAGAAATAACCCCACCCACTAAACATCCAGCCAATCACAGCAAGAGTTCTCGCAGCCCTGCAGAACAAAGTTCTGCTCAGCTCAGGTGTCAAGAACAACGTGAAAGAGCTGCCGAACAGGAGCTCCGAGAACAAAATGATGTCATTTTGTTCTCGGAGCTCTGGGTGCGAGAAAAAAGTTCTTGCATCTTGTGGAGTATGAACAGGCCCTAAGCGTTCTCTGAATCACAAGCTGCAAAACGCTGTTTGTTTTGTGAAAATCCGCCGCATATTTACGTCAAAAGCCTGCTCTAAAGATGATGAAATAAGTTGTGACTGAATTCAATGAACGCGCGTACAGCGGCAAAGAGCGGCCGCGACCGGCATTTAATGACCCGCTCCAACCCGCCCCGCGATCAAAGGAGAATTTCATGACCTGACCCGATCCACGGGCAGCCCAGGGGACCGCGGTAGAACCCGCAATCCGCGCATCACTCACAGACATGTTATTTGCCAAATAGAATTTTTTTTAAAATAGGCCATCACCACTTTTGGGAATTGCCTCATCGGGCCGGTTCAAGTGGTGGGGGGCGGAGGAGCTGGGGGGCCGGTCAAAGGGGCGTGGCGGGCCGTACTCAGCCCGCGGGCCTTAGTTTGAGGACCCCTGGCTTAGAGGAATAAGGTCCTGCTGTACAAATGTGTCTCAGGATTTTTGTTGTTTTATTGGCTTAATCCAATACAGTATAAATAATTTGGATGTTAAACAATCTTTGTTGCACACTGCATAGTGACTTTTTAGTTAGAGAAAGGGTTTGCCTTTGCAATTTTGTTTATGTTGGTTCACTTTAATTAAATACAATAAATATATATATTTTAAATATATTTATAGTTCGCAGTTATTTTGTTTTAAATGGGGGGGAAAAAAAATCGAATCGAATCAAAAATCTAGTTTTTTATTTAAAAAAATTTGCAGATTTTCTTTGGGGGAAGAAAAAAAAAAATCACCCAGCTCTAAACTTAACCTAAACCAAAGAACACGTACCGCGCTGTTTGCTGGAACATCAAACTTTGGATGAAGACTGAAGGGCACTCCATCCAGCGCTACAGAGTTACAGGAGACAGTTTGTGAATGACAGACTTATATATCGACTTTAGGGACATACAGTGTGGGGTACCTGTAATTCCCTGGAGGCTGCCGTCTACTGGTTTGTCATGCTCCTCCTTCGTGTTCAGGTTGTGCCGTCTGTGACTGAGTCTTCCAGGTGGCACAGGGGGGGGAGCGTTACTATAAGAACAGCAGGCAAATATATCCAGATCAGTAATTATATATATTTTTTAATCATTTTTATTCTTCCATACACATAAAGACTCAACCTGGGCTTGAGGGGTAAGAGTGGATTTGGCTGATCCAGGGAAAGCTTCGAAATGTCCAGACTAACCCTCCTGGGTTTGGCTTGAGGGCCAGGACCAATAAAAGGACCCTTTTTGCACCACAGCACATAACCATGGACGTCTCTGAAGAAAAATACAAATGTTCAAAGGTTAGTTTTCTAGATTGACAAATGCAAACTACAAATGTCGCTCCTCTCTTAAAAACATAACTCATTGGCATAACCTTGAACACCAAACGTTACTCTTCCTTTATCAGGACACTGGGCCTGTTTCCCTCTTTGAATGTATGTCATTACATAATGCTTAAAAGTTAACCTCTTAACCCCCTCCTGAACCGAGCACATTCTCCAGTTTGGCTTTACCCAAATCTAAAAGCTTCTTGAAAAAAGGGTCAAAATAGCAACAAAAAAGAAACAACAAAACCACAAAAGAGGACAAAAAAAAAAATCAACAAAAAGAAACTTAAGTAACAAAACAAGATAAAACAAGATGAAAATGCAACAAGAGTGACAAAAAAGCCACAGTACACGTGTTTTATTCTTATTGTATAATGTATAAGATCTTTGAAAAACATGTAACATGTGATCGAGGAAAAAACATCTGTTTAGATCAGTTTTGTAGGTCTTAGTTTTCAAATGAGGCGTTACCCTGGCCTATAGGTTGCAAGCTCCAGTCTAGAAGCTTTTAGATGTGGGTAAGGCCAAACTGGAGAAAATGCGCTTGGTTTTAACACCAATCTTTATTTGTTGTATTACTCAGTATGCAACAAAGTTCACATGTTTACAAGAAAAAAACAGTATAAATTGGGTCCTATTGAGGAAAATAGTGTGCAGTGATTATGGAAATGTTCTACGTGTCAGGAACAATGTATCATCAACTGAGAAAAGCTGTAATAGTTATTAAACACAAGAAACTACACGAGGTTGGAAAAACATAGAGATACTAACCCCACATATGTGTAATGCTGTAACATCATTTTGCTTTTGGCAGTCAGTTTGATATCCAACACAGCTGTGTCCACACTGCCTATGGGGACAACACGAACACAAACCCTCTTCTTTTTGGAAACAGTGGCCTCTAACCATAGCGAAAAAGAATTAGATGAGATTATATTGGGTTTCATGAAGGAAAGGCAGTACTATTAGTCTAATAACAAGTAAGAAACATAACAAATATATCTGGGTAATCATTTAAGGTGCGGTTAGACTTTGCTGTGCACTGACTTGGTTCAAGATGCTCTGCAATGTAGCCGTATCCGTGAGGTATCGAGTCCTTATCTGAAATAAGCTGAATGTCTGACACCACCATGCCACCAGTTAGGTCCTGTACAAAGAGGTAAGTAAGTTTCAAAGAACACCAAAAACTCAGTTAAAGGAATAGGCCAATGACGTTGTTAGCATTTAGCCTCTCCTCCTCTCCTCTATGGGGCCAAAGCAGAGAATTCTATAGGATTGATGATATTACTGCTCGGACGTCGAAGTGCTCCTAATGTGTTATTACGACTTAAATGTAGTACCCCTTTTCATTCGCTTAGAAAATCAACATGTTTATTTTGTGTAACGATACTTGGATCATGTAACTGCTCACGTAACCGTATTTAAATAGGGAAAACGCGGAAGAGCTTGGTCGCTTCTAACTTCACCCTCGTTTGGCCCAATAGAGGAGAGGAGGAGAGGCTAAATGCTAACAACATCTATAGTCTTTTTGCGTGACTGGGCGCACGTGTAAAGACCAGACAGGTACACATCAACTCGTAAGAACATATCCCAGTATGGAAAAACGTTGGCCTGTTCCTTTAAACACCTCATCATTACTTTGGCACCTGACCTTGCTGTAACAAAGGTAGTAGCCAGACTTCATTGCAAAGCTACGGGTGAAGTTAGCAGCAGATCCATCCTCCGTTATACTTATCTGTAAAAAGGAGAAAGATACGGTGAGCAAGTGCAGCCAATACTTGTGGTTAAGGCTGCTGTACATGTTGTTGGTTTGAGTCACGACAATTTGCTGGATGTCTCTCCCCACAGAGGATGTTTTGTTCTTACCAGAGTGAAATCTTTGGGACAAGTGCTAGTGTTGGAAGTCCAAGCAACAGCCGTTATTGGTCGCACATCTCTCCGTGGGATCACAAGAGACATCTGGGTACACAATAAATAAAAAAGAAAGACAAAATGAGCAACATTGAGGAATTTTATAAAATTGCAAACGGAGGGAAATAGAAAGACTAAATGAGTGTTTTTATATGTTGCTCATTGTCTAACAAGGTTCCTATTCATACCCAGTTACTAGACGTGTTGTTCATTGAAATATTTTGATTTTCTTTTTCTGCGTAAGTTACAAAACACTACTTTAGACAGTTTGAACAATCAGGAAACAAAGTGAAATATTAAGCAAACATTAATAATAAACACACACACAGTTAAAGAAACACACTTTTGAAATGTTGTGAGAAAGTGTAAGAAAACATGAATTTAGGCATATCTTTCATTGATATTGACAAATGTAATATCAACAAGTACATGGAAACAGTACAATAACTGCCAAAAAATGTTAAGTTACGATGACAAGGCGAGCTCACCTCACCTCGGCTTCTTTTTTCCACATAAACACTTCACTTCGTCCTCTTTCTCTCATATAAATTCAGAACTCTCTTTTCACGGCTAGGATTACATCAGTCTTACCTCGTTTGGGTGGTCAGTTCTTTGTCTTCGATCGACTTTCCGAGCAATTCAACTAGAAACTTGCCAACCCAAATAGGCAGCTTTTCCTTTTTAGAGCAGGAAGTATTGGACTAGTTTAGACTTCAACTCCCGTCATCCACCACGGCCATTTTCCCAAGTTGACGTCATTGCATACGCTTTTGTCAACCACAAGAGGGCGACATTAACTCTAACAAATAAGTAGACGTTAGTGTAGGCCCTACACTGGAAAAAAACCTCTTATTATTTTTTACTTCTACTACTTGACTAACATTAAAATGAAGTAGGGCCTATATGTGCTCTTACCATAATAAACAAAAAAAGTAACTTGTGAAACTGTGAGTAAATCTTTTAGTGACAAACCTTCATGCGATCAATAGATGTTTGTGTTTTGTTTACTTATTTCTTCATCGTCTCATAATTTTTGTCACTTCTGGACCATAAATCTGACTTTTATGCCCAAACAGTTACTCAGTATTCCCAGTAGTCAAGGAAAACATTTCTTCAAGTACTCTTACTTAAGTAAATATTTTGGCTACTCTACCGACCTCTGGTTATTATATGCCTGTAGACTTTAAGGTAACGACACTGTATTATGCTGATAGGCAGCTTTTAACATTTTAATTAAGGCACACTGCCTACATAACATGACTATACTAAACATGTCAATGACAGCTAAACATTTTATTTTTGTAGTGGGTAATGAAAGAATGGACTTGGAAGAGGACCTTCCTAAATCTCATATGTGATTGTTTATGTTTTTATGGTAGGGACAGTGCAAGTTAATGAACAAGCCACACCGGATTGTAGCCTTTGGCTAATTTCCATCCGTCGTCCCCATGCGCACTCTCAAACACACTCACATTCATCCTGGCCTATTGTACATGTTTTTAGTGGTAGGGGAAACCTACGCAGACACGGGGAGAACATGCAAACTCCACACAGAAAGGCCCCGGCCTTGGTGGGAATCGAACCGGACCTTCTAGCTGTGAAGCACGAGCGCTAACCGCTGTACTACCGTGCTGCCTTTAGCTGCCAACATTTCCATGGGGACGGGATGAGGACGTCTCGCTCCCAAGTAATTCAGTCTTAGGAGAGATGAGCCGCCATAGCAAAGACGCATCGTTTGCTATTTATTTAGGTAATTTTCAACAATGAAATTATTTGTAATTTGGTTACAATTTTGGGCAGAAATCACATAATGAGCACTTTATGATCTTGGCATTATCCTCCAACAGTTATGGTAATCTCAGAGGAGCTAAAGGCCCATTTTAGCATCCTACCAAACACTAAAATGTTATTATACATTTATACTGTATGTCAGGGGTGTCGAACTCGTTTTGGGTCATGGGCCGAAATTCAGCCCCCACGGCAGGTCACAGGCCGTAAAGGACTGTGGCCTAATAAATAACAACGGCTTACACTTATTGCGCTTTAACAGCCTGCGTCCGTTTCTCAAAGTGCTACATATAGTCATTATTCATTCACTCCACATTCGATGGCGGTAAGTTATTATTGTAGCCACAGCCGCCCTGGGCAGACTGACCATTTACCACATGGCTTAATATGCTGTTTATATCCTGAGCTCTATTTTATCATGCCCTCTGCTGGACACATGTAGAATTCTTTCCTTTTTTTAATTTAAGCTTCCCTCTAGTGGCTGGAGTGAGCAATTTGGCTATTTCTTTAAATTGTATTTATTTTTTTATTTTTTTACATACTCAGAAATTCATGCTCTACAAAGGGCCACATTAAACTATCTCATGGGCCGCATGTGGCCTGCGGGCCTTGTGTTTGACACATGTGCTGTGTGCTCCTGGTTTATGTTGAATGGGTGTAACAAATTTGATTTTCTATCACTTGTTATCCGCTGGAAGAATGCTTTAACCTGCCCTATATTCAATGTCCATTGTGAAGTCAAGAAAAAAGACAGGAAACCTTCACACAGTTTTTCACAATTTCTTCAGAATCAACGTTTGGTTTAATTCAACATAACCTTTTTATGAGTAAAATGTTTAGTTTACTAAATTTCAAAACAAAAAGGAACATAGACCTGCTGCAGCAGAGAAGGGCATGAAATCATGGAACAGGATCTACTAATCTGGGTGATCAACTTGAGGAACTTGTCAAAAATATGATGTTGCTCTTAACCACATCAGTGAACTGACAGAAGCAACAGCTGAGAAAAGATGGATAAAGTGTTCTGTTCTAACCAATACATAGGCTGTTGCAGCTTGTTTTTATTTTTATATAACATGATTACATATTTTAAACTGTGTGTGTGTGTGTGTGTGTGTGTGTGTGTGTGTGTGTGTGTGTGTGTGTGTGTGTGTGCGCGCGCGCGTGTGTGTGTGTGTGTGTGTGTGGTGTGTGTGTGTGGTGTGGTGTGTGTGGTGTGTGTGTGTGTGTGTGCGTGCGTGTGTGTGTGTGTTGTGCGTGTATGTGTGTGTGTGTGTGCGCGTGTGTGCGGGTGTGTGTGTGTTCCTCTATGCGTTTAGAACAGGAGATGTTCTCTGGACCATGCACCTCGTATAATTGCTTTCTGATTTGCATAAGTGCACACATTAATGGCATCTCAAATGAGGATTCATTCCTCACAGGCTCTTCAGTGGCCTCTTAAGAAGCGCCTTTAATTAGCTGCGTGGGGCTTTGGCAATGTAAATTATTTTTGCTCTGGAAAGCTAATAGATGCTGGAGTAACTCTCTTGTTCTACTGTCTATTACTGTTTTGAAATCCTTACATTCTTGACTGCTCTTTGAAAAATGCTCACCTCAAACCAAACTTAATTAAATGTTTATTTATAGATTTACATTATATGTGACCTGACCCGCCCCGAGTATCTGAGGTGTCCCAAAGGAGAAGCCCCCGACCCCCAGGTACCTAGGCTGGACAACATGCTGTTTAAGATATTTATTCATTTTAATTAGAGATAGTTTAATTATGCTTTAGTAGTTCATGTATGTTTTTTCTGGTTTAGACGTACAGTTTAAGTCTATTTCAAACTATTTTTAGACCTGGTTTAGTCCTGATTTGATTTTAGGTCTGGTGGTACCTGGAGGGTCAACTATTTTGGGGTGAAACGTTACATTTTGGGTTTTAAATATAGTTGAAAGGGAAAGTAACGTCACGTGTGATAACATTTTAAAACTAAATCAGATCTCATCAAGAAATATGTTGTATGTTTTGTACATTGTACATATCTGTGAGTCGTTGTACCTTTATGTCTTTGAAGGTGAAGGATTGTTGTTTTGACAGTTCCCATCTTCGCAGCAAAACGGAAAGAGTAATCTGCTCTTAATCCGTCTACTCAAAAGGCTTCTTCCTGTATATCTTTTCAACATTTTTTTTTGTCTTTGTATAACCTTTATATAACCTATACTCTAAAAATTATATATCAGATTAAAATGAACTATCTTGTTTGGTGCATCCGATTTTCTCCCGCAAATAATTTTACGTATGTTTTCAGGTCAAACATCTTTGTAGTAGTGATTTTTTGTTGCTTTCAAGCTTTTTTGATTCAAGCAATTCATCTTCTTGAGACTTGAGATCAAACCATTCTTATTCTCTGCATTACGTCCTTTGCTCGATGCTCAATCATAGATAAAAACAGTTTTTAAGCAATATGTTTTTGTATCCTTTTAGTATTTTTGATTATTATTTTATTATTTTTGTATTAGTTTATATGACAGGGACATTGCACATTAATGAACATTTCTGTAAATGCACCAGAATTAGCCAAGAAGGCTATTTTTCATCTGTTGTCCCTGGACAGGTGTACATAGTCTCCCTAAAACATTATCAACATTTTTCCAGTTATAAAATGCAGTAAAACATAAAATAGGGCACAGCAAGAGCACAAACATTGCACAGTTATATCGCAGTTCACATACTATGAGAAATATTAAAAACACACGTTAAAACAATTGTGTGACTATGTTTTGTCTGTTATAGTAGGAAACAAGTTTAGAGCTGATTCTTATTAAAAGTACTTATCACGGTACAGCTCATGTGGACAGAGGTGGAAAGGGGAGGGAGTGTGATGACAGAGGGGTAAAAGGTTGAAAATGATGATTGAAAAACGACAAAGTCAGAGAGTGATTTCACAGTGGAGGGACCTGAGCCGTGGTTCAAAATGGATTTATTTCCAAGAGCTTTGATTCTCTGCCTCCTGTCATCTACAGGTACAAGCTGTTTAATTGTTGAGTCTCATTTATTAACCACGAAATTGGCAAAAGTCTTTGAATTTCTGTTAGGGACAATATTAGTGGTGTCTTGCAGTTATTAACTAAAGATAAATAGTTAAATAAATGAAACATTAATATAATAGCAAATTCAAATGGCTTCAAGACATTTCTGTAAACGGTTTACTTTATGTGCAAGTCATTTTATGGTGTGATACAGATCGTTTAAATTCATTTGATGCAATTTCTTATTGGCCAAAACAAAATGGTGATGAAAAACAGACAAAACCACTGCTAAACTTAAAAATGTATAGTAATTTTTATTCTAATTTGTGCTGTAGCTTGTCACAGTCATGAAGTGTCCCTTTGGTCTGCTGGTGCTGTTTGTTTAGAATATTTGCTTTGGGGAGGCCTGTGTTGTTGCCAGAGCCTCCGCTGGTTCACAGAGTTGAATACGTGTGTGTGCTCATGCGGTCTGCAGTGTGGAGTCAGGCCCCTGTGGTCACGGTGGAGCCGAAGGTCCTCACTGTCCTCCAGGGGGAGTCCGTGAGCTTTAGGTGCAGCGTGAGCAGCACTGCACGTGCAAGTGTGGTGTGGAGAAAACCCAACAACCAGAGCCTCCCAGGTCAGACAGAAGGGATTTCACTATGGTGGCATGTTAATCCTGACTAGGGCCCAAATATCACTTCTATGACTTTTTCTCTATTTGCTTTTCTTTAATCTTGGTAATTTCTGAACAGTATTGCAAATTAATAATTTCAGAATCAAAATGAGCAATTCAATTCAAACGTTAAATTATCGCGTCATTGTTTATAGCCTAAGAGGATCATCAGTCTCATGTTTCGGAGCCATAATTAATAATATAACCACTATAGTTTATTTTCCAAGTAAAAACATATTTTTCTCTTTTTTGGTCTTAGATAATGTGAAGATTGGCCCAGATAATCTCCTGCTGACCATTTTCAGTGCCCGCCCCGAGAACCACGGCCAGTACCGCTGTGTGGCTGGAACCCCTGGGGCAGAGTGTTTGACACAGCTGTCCTCAACGTCTATTGTGGGTGACTTTTTGTGCCACTATAGACTATATATAAGACTAAATATAATTTTCATGATCTGCTGCCAATCTTTGGCCATCCCATTGCATGAAGTAGACCGGGGTTTACCAAAGGGCCCTGAGCGGGGTTCCCAAAGTGATTTATTTTTATTGGTTTATTTGGTCGGGACAGTGCATGTTAATGAAATTTTAAGATGAAATTTTAAAAATGTATAATAAAAATGTATAACATTTGTGTGGGTTAAAAATTCATTTCAGTCCCACCTAAAGTCCAGTTGAGCCCAGCAGGACCCCTCAGAGTCAGGATAGGAGATCCTGTGTCAGTGGATTGCCGTGCCACAGGACGACCACGACCAAAGATGACCTGGAAACGTCAGGAGTCCACCCTGCAGCTCGTGACCACCACTACGAGTAACGTAAACACCATCCAGGTAAACTACCTCAGTTACACTAGCAAACATAGTGGCTTGTTTATTGAGTTTTTCTTCTTTCTTTCCAGTGGCCTGCAATCCGTCCTGAGGACTCAGGGCTTTACCTGTGTCAGGCTGAAAACACACAGGGTATGACTGAAGGCAAGATTGAGATTATCGTAGCGGGAGGCCCTGGCACTCCTATGGCGTCAGTGACTCCTACTCAGCTGACTGCTATTCAGGGAAGGACAGTCACAATGGAGTGCCGCGCCACTGGTATTACATAAGAGTGAACACTTCCACTTTTCACTCTGCTTCGCAGTTAGCCACTTCCTTTTTCATGTTTCCATCTGAAGGCTCACCCACTCCAGAGATCACCTGGTCCAAGCTTCGCGCCCCATTGCCATGGAAACACACAGTGGTGGGCGGAGTCCTGACTCTAAAGGATGTTGGCCGACAGGACTCGGGACAGTACATCTGTAACGCCACCAACATCCACGGCTACAGTGAGGCCTACTCAGACATGGAGGTGGAGGGTGAGTAAATGAGAAGCTCTGTGTGCAGACACCTGCCAAGGCAATGGCCCTGTTTCAAACATCAATGTATTTAATGATAGTGCCGCTCGGGGCTAAATAAGTAAATGAATGATTTCCCTCACAGCACCCCCATATGCCACCTGTGTGCCGGACAGGGTGAGGCTGAGGCCTGGGGGCACTCTCCGACTGCAGTGTCTGGCTCATGGCACTCACCCCATTACTTTCCAGTGGAGCTTTTCGGGAAACTCCGCTCTGCCGCCAGGAGCAGAGACGACCAAAGACGGACAACTGTTCATCCCTCACATCAGAGAGTCCGACAGTGGAACATACACATGCTCCACCAGCAACCACATCGGCTCCAGCACAGCCACCGCCAGAGTCACTGTGAGAGGTGAGTGTCAACGTCACCCCTCCTTATGCTAGATCTAAAATCATTTTATCTTTTAAACTTCACAGGTTAAATCAACATTGTGCCACTGTGACCGACTGAAGGCGAAGTAACCACACAGGGTTCATGGAGAGGTGTACATTAAATAATTTGCATTGTGACAAGAATTCAATACACAGCAATTGTCATTCAGTGAATGTCAGGCTTTTAGAGCAACTACTTTATGTTAAATTATCTTCAAACTCCTGGGCTCATTTCTACAGGTATGCAACAGTGTATCTTTGATTGTAAATGTAAAGTCTAATTTTGCTTCTTTGCCGTTCATTATCTTCAGCATAGATACTGCTTTAGTAACGTACATCCTCACAGTTTATGACAGAATGAAAATGTAGAAACCAGAGGATCAAACTTGACAGAAAGCTAAATTTATAACAGCATCACAAGTTGGAAAAGCTCATGACACAGACTGTGAACTGATAGTTATGGAAGTAAACTATGAGTAATTGCTTTGCCCAGACCAGGCATGTATAAATGTAAACTTGCTTTTTCACCCACTCAAAATTAAAACACCTATATTGTTTTATTTCTATGTTACTACTTTGTTGTGCAATGCCATAGTTGAAATATTCATCTTCTCAAATAAAACGGTGTATATTCACACAGTAGAATACAGTTTTGAGCAGTGATTTAAGTCTTTTTGTGGATATTCAAAATACTCCTGCATTTAACTGCATTATTTTTTTCTTTTAATGATGACAAATAAAAACATATTGTTGCATGGGAATAAGACACAACACTTTTACTTTGACAATCCCTTTGGAAAAATACTATTGCTGCCTTGCCTAAATGAGGTGCAAGAGTGACATTTAAAGTTGACTGAAAACAGGGTTTGGATGGAGCTACTGCTTCCACAGCTGCTGCAGACCGCGCCCGTATCTGCACTGTGACTTGGGCCTCCAGTGAGAAAACAACATTGGCTTTGCCCCTTTGCTTGAACAGCCATCTTTACACAAGCATCTTCAAAGCTTCAGGGAGGAAATATCTGCCCTTTGTCACCTACGTCCACCCCCTCACTTCACAAGCACCAAGCCAGACATAATAAATGGACCCCAGAGGAGACCGGTACAAAGGAGTAGGGCTTGACATTAACTAGGACTGCACGATTTAGGAAAAGGCTAAACCTAAATCAAAACCCAAACATTACAGGAGCATTGGTGTTTGGGAGAAGACTGTAATCTGAACGGCTAAACTAATACCAGAATATGCATTACAGAAAATCTTTGTAGAGGTCTTAACTACAAGGTTAGCAGTTTTCAAACATAATAAGACGATAGAGCGACAGAATACCTGCCATTTGTTGACTGAAAAGGTTTGTGTAATGGCAGTCTCTGTAATGTGATAATGGCATCCATTCAAAATGCAATTTGTGTTAACTGTGCAGCCCTAACATTTACACAAGCCAAGATGCAGCTAGATTTTTTAGATTTAGAACAGTAACACACGCCTTTGGCCAATAGGATTTTCTCTTACCAAAGAAAGAAAGAGAAAAAGAAAGAGAAAAAGAAAGAGAAAAAGAAATAGATGGATAGATAGATAGATAGATAGATAGATAGATAGATAGAAAAATAGATAGATAGATAGATAGATAGATAGATACGAGGGTCTGAAATTTGTTTTGCAAAGTTCAGCTGCTGCGTATCAACACAAAATACAAAGACATACAGATATAAGACATTTAGTTTTAGGATGCACTGATGAACTATTGAGTTCCTCAGTCTGACCTTATTAAAGCGTGGCACACGGCACCACCACCCTGATGGTAACAGCACATATTCAGGGTTCACAACATGGCTGGGGTCTGAGGTAATGTTCTTAGCCAGCCGCAATGTGTTGTTATGGTACGTGGCCTTGTACTGTCCATCCAGGGGCTGTCCTATTATCTTTGAGCAGATTTTAATCAAGTGTCTCAGTCCAGATTTCGCACTCGACAGAGAGACAGTCGTACCACACAGCGTTACAGTACTACACTGAGAATCACAGAAGTGAAATACAGAAGTAGCACCAGGCGGCTGAACACAATTTCACTTACTCACTTACTTACATGTCTGCATTGTATTGCAAATGTTGACAATAACCTCTTAAAAGTAACTCACTTGTAATTTGAAAAAGACACAATGACCAGTGAGCAAAAAGTGAAATGTAAAGCCCTGCAACGGTAGATCTGTGCATACATGTCTAATTTATAAATAAACATACAGTGGGAAGACATGTTTTGTAGTGAAGGCAATTTGAGCACTTAAAGAGGGTATATGGACTTGAAATAAGACAGGGACTGCAGGATTGCGATTTGCATACCCATGAAAGGAAAAAACCACAACTCCAGGTTTCTCTATATTATAATAGAGACGCAGGAAGGACAATATCCTGGTTATGGAAGTATTCATTCATTCACAGTTGTGTTTATGGCTGTCACTGGGAGTTTACATATTTGTACAGACTGCACTCAAACAGAGGAAGACATAAACACTGGAGTTCTCGGGACACCCCACATTTGGAGGTCCCATGCATCCCCCACACAAGGTTCATTGCAAGTTAAGAATCAGTGCCTTGGTTTACCTTACACTATACAGCACCTAAGAGCTGTGTGGAAAAATACATCTGATGGAAAAGGACCTTTGTCTTGCGCGTACAAGTGAGATCATTTAGTCCAATCAGTAGAGACAAGTCGATTTAGTCATACTTATTCAGGAAGCGAACGACTGGGTGAAAGCTTCCTCGCACAGGAAGTGACCAGAGCCAACAGAGCACATCGGGGGTTTCCATGGAGCTCACCTGTTTCATCCTGATTTCATAATAGTAGTTTTAGATTGACTGCTCTGATGGGCTGGGTACCTTTCAATTTTAAGTCAAACTAGTAGCTTTTACCATTTAAGTAACAGTGTCACGACCCACCAGGCCTCAAACAGTATTATGTAAATAAATCTGTAACAGTTTTTGATGCAAGATAACCGAGCTCCTTATGTTTGACACAGATTTTGTGTTCATTTGGCCACAACTTACCCACAAAACTAACAAGGGCCACTGTAATGTTATGAAGTTGGCAGCTACTGTAGGACCATCATACATCATTGTGTGTACAGCGTGCTTGTTGCTTGTTTATGCAAAACAAAACATTTGACTGTACATTACATTACAAGTGTTTCTTCAAAGTGTCAAAACCACTTTCGATACTTACACATGTGCCTACCGCGCTTTCACCTCATTCGCCTCATTGTTTCCATGGTGCTTGTGAATTTTCAGTATCTCAACTGCAAACTGTGGTCGTGGTGCAGATTACTGGCGCACTGCAAAAACACCAGTGTGGCGTCATCAGAAAACCGCTTGAGGTTTTAGAAAGAAAAAAAAAAACACCAATCTGTAGCAGCAGCAGGATAAAAATACCCCGTATATAAAGCTAAGAGGCTGCACAACACATGTCACTCAGATACCACACTCTATGGGAGATGGTTGGCCTGGCACAACCATATGCAGAAGCTCACACCTGACTGGTAATTCTGTACATGGATGTTATAAATTGAATATTACCATACAAATCCACCATGTTAGATCAGAGTAAATGATGTATTACAGTAGAAGGCACACGGATGGAAGGGTTAACATCACAGTTTTCCCCCAAATGCTGCTATTTTATTTATGGAACTAATGCACCCGCGATCCATAAAGTCTGTGTCCAAAAGAAGACATGAAGTCTAGAGGGTTGGATGCAATATATTACTTCTGTGAAGTGTTTCTGTGTTTGTTTGTCCAAAAATCAAAGATAAATATTTTGGAAATGTTGCCAGGAATTTACTGAGAAAGCTGATTCATATTTCATTAATTTGTGACTCTTGTGGGAACTGGCCTCAAACTCTCCCACGGTCAAAGAGGAGACTGAACAAAGTATTATACAAAGTATTAGTGCAATGTAAATAAATGCTTACTATGAAAACTAGTTGCAATGAACAAACAGTTATCTTATTTGTTCTATGATATTACTAAACGTACATGCTTTTTAAATGCTATGTTTTGCAGCTTGTGAATTGTATAAAGAGAATGTATGAACCTGTCAAGACTTTCCACTTCCATTTCCTCATAGTATAACCTAAACCTAGCCTTGCTATAACCGCATAACTTTGTTTTCTACATAGAGAGAATAGAAGGCTATGTTAGGTAAGATATAACCCTGTCTACACAAAGACAAAATCTATGAGCATGTTTCAAAATAATATGCACTTTTTTTTAGGAAAAACTATTATAATAAATATGTTAACATCTTACTGATGTAAACAGCTGATGTAACAGAAAAAAAATCCCACAAATTAAGGACAATTTACAAAATTTTACAAAATAATGAAATATGAACTGCTGAAGTAATCAAGAAAATGTTTGTTGAGTTCTAAACTAGCCGGTTTAATAAACCCTTTGGATACAGCAGGGCTGTTTATTGTTTGGGTACTGCACTGCCTAAATAATTGCAGTCTAATCTTACTGGTAACAACAGGCACCACTGGATCATTTGAGGACATTTCGTGGCATGTTGCAGAGAGTCATACTTTAAAAGGTCACTTGAAACGTAGATTCGAACACACTGCATCATGATCCAGATGCTGTGGGGCCTGCTTTTACTTAGCTCATTGTTTACTCAAGATGCTGAAGGACGACGTTCAAATTGGGTTTGTCTCATCGTCTTCCTGTCGACATGAAATTGATTTGTGTGTCTCTGCGTTTTCCCATCAGTCTCCTTCACGTCTGGGTCACTGCCTACCTAATGCAAATACCATGAAAAATGGGCAGATCTGAAGATGGTACTTCAAAAAGTCAATGACAAGAGCCAATGAGAAACTGAAAGAGGGGGAAGGTCACCGCTACTTGCTTTTCTCTCACTATTACACAAGTGAGAAAGCCCCCACACAGTACAGTGACTTAAATGTTAAACACAAGTGTCTGTCAATAGGCATTCTTATTCTCGCTCTGAGCACGTCATGTCCAAAGTCTGATCTAGCGCTGGTCAACATAGAATCAATAACAAACCAACAATAATTACCTAGGATCAGTCTATAATGTAATGTGCAGGTCAAAGATCACCACACAGCTGATCAAGCAGCTCTAATCTCTGAGTCCTTTTTTTCTCTGCATCAGAAAAGAACAAATATTTGACACACTGAAGGTAAATCAATGTAGAAGTGTTGAAATCAAGAGAAATACAGTAGTATGTTAAGAAGCTTTGTTTGAGATCACAAGTGGTTAGGCTGCATGACATGACAAACAAAATGCAATATTCGATAAGTAGTAGTAGTAAGTAAGTAAGTAAGTAGGTAAGTAAGTAAGTAAACTTTATTTACAGTACAGGCCAAAAGTTTGGACACACTTTTTTTAAATGTTTTTTTCAAAACTGTTTCCATGGTAGATTCTCACCGAATCCAAATCCAAATGGCCCTCTGGCTTTGATTACTGCTTTATACTTTTGACATTTTCTCAGTGAGCTTCACGATGTCGTCCCAGAAATGGTTTTGACTTCTCAAACATGTTGAAAACTTATTTCAAAAGACGACCTTATGAAGCTCATGGAGAAAATGCCAAGAATAAAGGGCGGCAATTTTGAAGAATTTAAAATATAAAACATATTTGGAGTTATTTCACCTGTTTTGGTTTCCTTCATAATCCCATGTGTTCATTCATAGCTTAATGCCTTCAATGAGAATCATAGTGCGTTAATAATGCTGAAAATAAAGAAAAGCCAACACATAAAAAGTGTGTCCAAACATTTGGCCTGTACTGTATATAACGCTTTTCACAGACACAAAGTCACAATTTAGATAATATTGTCTGTCTGTCTCTAATATTGTGATATTTTACTAAATTGTTTTGACACATTACCTTTTTCATCAAGTTGTAAAAAATAAATAGTAAAACTGATTTTTTTGGGGTACATTTCAGTGTAATAAAAGACTTATTTATTTATTCAAAATATAATTAATATATAAAAAGAGGATCGAGTTGCAACCGTTGTCATAACTTGACTAGATTGTCTCCCCCTCTGCCCCATTTCCTGCCAAGCTGTCCTCTCTAATGAAACCAAGGTACCAACTATATTTTGAAAAATTCTGAAACACGCTGACTAGAGTTATCAACCGTGTAGGGCATCTGTTCTCAGCATTCGACCCACCCTCCAGTACCGCTGCGGCAACATGTCAGGAACAATCCAGTGCCCATGGGCCAAATCCTCATTCAACAGTGCTTGCTGCTAGAGGATATATTGTGCCAAGCTGATGAGGAAGCAGGGGCATCCAAACTACTGTACGACTCCCAACAACAACTGCTTCTCATATTATGATTGGAATGTAAATTTACTTCCAATTCAACAATATGTTTGACATCTACTGACACTTGACATCTAAAAAATTGATAAAACTGTGGCCTGTTTATTTGTTTATTTTTAACTGTGCTCAAATCAGAGTATACCTTCTTCAGACCTGATCTACACAAAATCATATTGGCTACATACGTATATTTTGTTTAACACCGCCTTAACTGAGCGCATTTTGGTTTTACCCAAATCTAAAAGCTTCTTGGAGCTTATGCCATTGCAAAGCCTCATTTGAAAGCTACAAGACCTAAAACGCTTTTTGTCAATTTGTCTCTGCATTTTTGTCACATGTTTGAAGCGTTTTGTCATGTTTTTTTGGGTCACTTTTTTTGTTGCTATAACATAACCTTTCTTTCTTCGCTTTTTTGTTGCATTTTCTTTCCTTTTTTGTCGCTCTTTTGTGGCATTTTTGTCGCTTTTTCATCACTCTTTAGTCGTATTTGTTTGTCGCCTTTCCATTGTGTTTTTGTTGCTTTTCTGGCCCATTTTCGTCGCTCTTTAGCTACTCTTTCATCACGTTTTCATCCTCGCTTTCGTTGCTATTTTGACACTTTTTTTAAGAAGCTTGTAGGAACCGATAACGTAATAACGACCCATAACGTAATAAATTTGACCAGTTTCAAATGTAATAAGCCGATAACGTAATAACGGGCCGATAAAGTAATAACAGTGGTGAACCGATAACGTAACAACGATTGACCGATAACGTAATAAGTTATTACGTGATTGGCTGGTTATTACGTTATCGGCCTTGCAATGAGAAATCCTTGGAAAATGTAATAACTACAGCCAATAATGTAATAACGACATTATTCAAGTTATTTGATGCATCAACACAATGTGGCTACTTTTTCATGTCGTCTTTTGGGTTTGTGTAATATGCTAACAAGGAAGACACACACTTTTTTTTCTTTAAAAGCATTTAATTATAACATCATGCAAGGATTGTAACAAAAAAGTGGCTATATAGAACTCGCACATTTATGTCAGTGTTATTGAGTGGTGACAAACACTGATTTATACAAACGCCTTGAGTAAATTTAAATTTTATAATTTGTGTTGAGATGGTCACAAATTAGCTAACCTCGAAGGCTACTTTCTTTCTTTCTTTGATATGGCTACTGCAGGTGCTGAATGCTTTTGATGTTATTAATATGTAGCCTATGCCAATGTTCAACTGTTCCATGCTGTTTAACATTGTTCAACAGAGCCAACAATTTACATAACAAAGTTCTGTGCGTGTATACACTCACCTAAAGGATTGAACGCCTGTTCAATTTCACATTAATGCAATTATCTAAACAACCAATCACATGGCAGTTGCTTCAATGCATTTAGGGGTGTGGTCCTGGTCAAGACAATCTCCTGAACTCCAAACTGAATGTCAGAATGTGAAAGAAAGGTGATTTAAGCGATTTTGAGCGTGGCATGGTTGTTGGTGCCAGACGGGCCGGTCTGAGTATTTCACAATCTGCTCAGTTACTGGGATTTTCACGCACAACCATTTCTAGGGTTTACAAAGAATGGTGTGAAAAGGGAAAAACATCCAGTATGCGGCAGTCCTGTGGGCGAAAATGCCTTGTTGATGCTAGAGGTCAGAGGAGACTGGGCCGACTGATTCAAGCTGATAGAAGAGCAACTTTGACTGAAATAACCACTCGTTACAACCGAGGTATGGAGCAAAGCATTTGTGAAGCCACAACACGCACAACCTTGAGGCGGATGGGCTACAACAGCAGAAGACCCCACCGGGTACCACTCATCTCCACTACAAATAGGAAAAAGAGGCTACAGTTTGCACAAGCTCACCAAAATTGGACAGTTGAAGACTGGAAAAATGTTGCCTGGTCTGATGAGTCTCGATTTCTGTTGAGACATTCAGATGGTAGAGTCAGAATTTGGCGTAAACAGAATGAGAACATGGATCCATCATGCCTTGTTACCACTGTGCAGGCTGGTGGTGGTGGTGTAATGGTGTGGGGGATGTTTTCTTGGCACACTTTAGGCCCCTTAGTGCCAATTGGGCATCGTTTAAATGCCACGGACTACCTGAGCATTGTTTCTGACCATGTCCATCCCTTTATGACCACCATGTACCCATCCTCTGATGGCTACTTCCAGCAGCATAATGCACCATGTCACAAAGCTCGAATCATTTCAAATTGGTTTCTTGAACATGACAATGAGTTCACTGTACTACAATGGCCCCCACAGTCACCAGATCTCAACCCAATAGAGCATCTTTGGGATGTGGTGGAACGGGAGCTTCGTGCCCTGGATGTGCATCCCACAAATCTCCATCAACTGCAAGATGCTATCCTATCAATATGGGCCAACATTTCTAAAGAATGCTTTCAGCACCTTGTTGAATCAATGCCACATAGAATTAAGGCAGTTCTGAAGGCGAAAGGGGGTCAAACACAGTATTAGTATGGTGTTCCTAATAATCCTTTAGGTGAGTGTATATACAGTAGCGAGAAAAAGTAAGTACACCATGTGGAATTTCTTACATTTCTCCCTAAATTGGTCACTAAATGTGGTCTGATCTTCATCAAAATCACAGGAATGAGTAAACAGTGTCCGCTTAAACTAATACCACCCAAACATTTACATTTGAACATAGTTTTATTGGCCATAACATGTAAACATTCACAGGAGAGCGTGGGATAAGTAGGTACAACGCCTGAATCTCACTGAACAGCAGCAGTTTTGTAAAGAGGAATAGTCCAAGATCATCCTGATCGTTGTGAGCGTCTAATCTGCAACAACAGAACCCCGCTTGGACTCCTCCCTACTCAGCGATCCCAACATCGCCACAGACTTCAGTTGCGCCATCCGCCGCACCTTCGATAACCTGGCTACTGACAAGGTGAACAGGCAGACCTTCAAGGACAGTGTCATCCAGTCAGCGCACAATGTCGTCAGATACTCTCGACCCTCCCAACAAAAGCCTTGGATATCGGAGAGGACACTCGACATCATCGACTGGCGGCGTGAGGCCCGGCTCCGAGGTGACCTTACGGATTATTGGCGACTGAACCGCCAGCGCGACGTGGCTATAGCTGAGGATAGGAAAACGTTTTGGCAAGCGGAAGCTAAACACCTAGAGTCCGCGGCCATTAACAACAACATGAGCCGAGTCTTCAGCCTGCTGCGCCAAGCCCGTAATGGCCCACGCATCAAGACAGCCCTGGTGAAAGACTCTGATGGCAACCTCATAACAACTGAAGCAAACTCAAACTGCCTCGAACGCTGGAAAGAGCACTTCGGCCTCCTTCTGCAGCACAGTACCACCCAGGCTGATCCCACCATCTTATCGGCTGCTAAGGCTGCAGCCCCTAGTGACGTCTGCTGTACAGACCCTGTCACACCGGAGGAAGTCAGAGCCGCTCTTAAAAAACTTAACAACAGGAAAGCCCCCGGCATCTGTGCAATAACCGCTGAGATGCTGAAATCAGGCGGTGATAGCATCGTCGAGTGGGTTGCCCACATATTCAATCAGGTGTGGGAAACAGAGAGGCTTCCCAGCGACTGGACTAGAGGGGTCATCCTGCCCTTCTTGAAACATAAGGGTGACAGGCTAGTCTGCGGCAACCACAGAGGAAACTCCCTTCTCTCCATCCCCGGCAAGCTCTTCACCAAGATCTTGCTCACCCGTGCTTTCCCAGCCATCAGAAGCAGACGCCGTCCCCAGCAGGCTGGCTTCATGCCTAACTGCTCCACAACACACCAAATCACCGCCGTTCGTATGCTGATAGAGAAGACCTAGGAATTCCGTAAAGACCGCCATCTTTAC
The DNA here is from genome assembly GCA_007210695.1 of Neogobius melanostomus. Classification (NCBI taxonomy): domain Eukaryota; kingdom Metazoa; phylum Chordata; class Actinopteri; order Gobiiformes; family Gobiidae; genus Neogobius; species Neogobius melanostomus. Next base: position 2,685,983 of record VHKM01000282.1, read on the forward strand.
ATCGGCCCTTGGAGCACCACCTAAGATCGTTACCCTGTTCAAGCTGCTTTACAGCAACGCACAGAGCTGTGTCTGTATCAACGGCAGAGACTCCGACTGGTTTCCCATCTTCAGTGGCGTTCGCCAGGGCTGTGTGGCTGCTCTTGACCTCTTCAACTGCATCATTGACCATCTGATATCCAGGGTTTGTGAACGGATCCCCGGAGTGTCCTTCGGCAGCTACCACCTGACTGACCTGGAGTACGCTGACGACACCATCCTGTTCAGCACATCCTATAGCCAGCTAAGAGACACTCTGGGCATCTACACTGAAGAGGCAGAGAAGCTTGGCCTCCAAGTGAGCTGGACGAAAACCAAGTTCATGTATGTCGGTGTCGGACCGGATCCACCTCCCCTGTGGCTTGGTAATGACATTGCCTGTCAAGAACTTTGTGTATCTGGGATCCGTAGTGACAGACAACAGGGACCTAAAACCAGAGATCATCCGCAGAAGAGCCTTGGCTGCATCAGCTCTGCAGTCTCTCTGGAAACCACTCTGGCGGCACCAGACCATCTCACTCAAGACGGAGCTCCGGATGTACAACTCTGCAGTACCCTCCATCCTGCTATATGGCTCGGAGACTTAGCCTTTAAACAAGACTCTGGCTACAAGAATAGATGGCTTTGATAGCAGGGCTCTCAGAATCATCGAGAACATCGCGTGGCCCCAGCAGGTTTCCAACGAGGTGCTTAGAGCCCGCACGTGCCAGCCCAGGGCACCCTGCCTGGATGTGCAACGTCGCACCCGCTGGTTCGGCCATGTTCTCTGCCTCCCTCCTCACCATCCTACTAGAGCCATTCGCCAGTTTGACTCGCAGGCTGGAGACGACCACGAGGCAAACCCCGCACTCGATGGCTCGAAGGCATTGCAGGACACCTCCAACAACACAGAATTACTATGGAGGACGCAGAGCAGCTGGCACAAGACCGTCAGCACTGGAACCAACTGGTTCATTTAGTAGGCTCAACGCACAGGGACGGGACGCCCCCCAACCCATCGCAGGAGCCCTAAGTAAGTAAGTACATTTATGTCAATAACACTGACATAAATGTGCGAGTTCTACATAGCCATATATTTTTTCCATTCTTGCATGATATTATAATTAAATGCTTTTAAAGAAAAAAAAAAGTCTGTATCATATTGCACAAACCCAAAAGAAGACATGAAAAAGTAGCCACATCGTGTTGATGCATCAAATAACTTGAATAATGTCGTTATTACATTATTGGCTGTAGTTATTACATTTTCAAAGGATTTTCTCATTGCAAGGCCGATAACGTAATAACTTATTACGTTATCGGTCAATCGTTATTACGTTATCGGTTCACCACTGTTATTACTTTATCGGCCCGTTATTACGTTATCGGCTTATTACATTTGAAACTGGTCAAATGTATTACGTTATGGGTCGTTACGTTATCGCCGTTATTACGTTAGCGGTTCCTACAAGCTTTAAGATTTGGGTAAAGCCAAACACTGTAGAAAATCTGCTCGGTTCAAATCTGTAACTAATAGCATGCGTCATAATAACACAGTAGGATAGTTTCATTTTACATAAGCTACTGGAGTGAAACCCCCCCTTTTTTTTTTAAACCCAAGCAGTGCGGGACAGAAGTCAGCATACTTCTCCACATTGTTGCTATTGGGGGGGATTGAGCAAATGCACTTTGATGGGGTGAAAGGGCTGAAGAATAGAAGAGGTATGACAAAGTATTGCTGGAGTTGGTGCAGACTTGGAACGGATATGGATACTTACTGGCAATGCTCAAGCGCACCGGCAGCTGTTTAGATGATCTGTTAGTCATCAGGACACCCCACCTCCCCCTCTCTCCCCCCTCTGTCCCCCTCCCAAACTTTGCTGCTCCCCTTTAGTGTCTCTCATGAGAGCGTGGTGAATAGCTCCTGAAATAGAGCCCACTGAAGCGAGGAGGGAAATCTCCACTGAAAGCTTTGGACAAGGAGGGGGTTGTTGAGAGAGAGACAGCCTGTGACGCCAGCCAGCAGTGTTCTGTGGAAATGCAAAGGGGGAAAAAGGAGGGACGGACAAAAAAAAAAAAAAAAACAGACAGCGAAGGCCATCGCGATAAGTGAGAGAGAAGACAGAGAAAGGAGTGTGTGAGTTGCTAAAGGGACGAGCGAGGGAGGGGGAGGAGGAGAGCGAGAGGCGTGCACTGTGAGAGGCAGCAGAGCGCTTTGGATTTACCGCACCATACATTAAGTGGAGATACCTTTTACGGCTTTCTATTCATCAATTTTGAATTTTTTGGTGTGATTTTGACTTCCCTGGGAAACAATCCTCTTCCTAAGGATTAGAGCTTGAGTCTTGGAAGCACTGTTCTCGCCATGGAGTGTGGGAAGGAGTTGCTTCTACTTGGTAAGTTTCTTTAACATCTGTTTGTCAGTGTCTAGAGAAAATGTAACAACAGTGAATAGAGGTTAGGACGTTTCAGGGCCACATGTCTTCACAGTTTGCGCTATGAAATGAATGTCTGAAGTAGATGTGACCACCAGACTCCAGTGCAGAAGTCTGAGTGATAACAATAAGTGGTGTTATGATGTTATCATTATGGCATCATTATAATGATGCCATAATAATGCGTGGACATTGGTCAGAGTGATTGCAGTGTGGTGGCAAGTCAATGGTGCTGCAGTGACCACTAAAACACTGTTGTACATGAGGAGAAGAGTATACAACACACCACCAAAGGATAAAAAAAAACTGGTGAAAGAGAAACCCAGAGCTGTTCAACCTTGAGCTGGCTGGTTAATGAGCAACTTACAGTCTAACTAACTTGAAGGGATGGAACAGTGGTGTTGTTGTGAAAGGGGAAAGCAGAGTTTACTTGTTTTCTATACATTTTGGGCACAGTAGATGCACTTGCCCATGAATTAAATGACTTTAGTCATTAAAAAAGTTGTTTGATTTTTCCTCAGTTCGGAGTCTGTTGATTCATTTAAAAACATTGATTAAATACAAGTCTCTATGTAAAGGCTATAAAGTAATTTGTATGGACATGGTTTGTAAAGTATAGAAGAAACATACAGGTATCCACTTCAATTTGAACTTCATTTAAGTATTTTTTGTTGAAAATACTAGGCCTACACTTGAGCAAAACCTATGGACAGAGTTTGTGTAAGAGGTGTTGTAAAAAAAAAAAAAGACGTCTGTCTAAGGCCTAAAAAGACAACTGCAAAGTTTCCTCCTTTACACAAGACCTCATGGGGGTGTAGACAGAAAATTGTCCCCTCTGTCTGTTCTGACAAACTATCATATTTTAATATATCTAGGGGAAAAAGCAGACCAAGTGACATTTCTTTTACTGCAAATACATACTGTAGGCCTATCGGATATAAAATAAAACATTAATACATTTCTTTTTTTATCAGCAAAACGTGTCCATGGAAACGGATAGTTTACCAACTGAACAAAATGTTTTCAAGCTATAAGTGATATTAATTTTCATTCATGTCACAATGTATTTTTAGTCACGGGGTTATCATTTATTAATAATAAAATCACAGTTTAGGAAGTACTAGTCAACAATTAATTGTAGTATTGAAGAAATGGAGCATGAAGTGCCACAAAAGTATAGCAGAAAAGGAATTCCAAAACTATTGTAATGTTTCATGTTTCTAATAAGGTGATACTTAAACAAAAAAGAAGCAAAACACAGTAGAATTTAAAACAACACCAACAAAACGTGACTTTTGATAATGCAGTGTGAATCCAGTATTGCTTCAGCCATGTCATTGATACTTGGCTACATGTCATAGTAACTTCTCTTTTTCTCTTTGGACTAAAAGGACAACAGGAAGCACAGACAAAAAAAAGACGCGCACGACTTTGGCGCTCATTACGGTCAATGAAAGTCAGCTGAGCCTGGCATAAAGTCACTCTGTCAGTATGTTGAGGTTTTTAGTTGTAAAGTCAGCGCTGGTCACACTGTCTCGCGGCTGTCTGTGGCCATCATTACATGGGAGACACAACAGAGGGCTCTATTGTGGTCCAAGCAGGGATACACTCAGACTTGCACATGGTTTATCTTACATAGGGGTTGTGCGTGTACCCCTATAGTGATATTAGTAGACAGAGTGTATACGCCATGTTCAGGGAATTTAGCATGTGAAAACAAAACTAAATGTCTTTAGAAAACCCTGCATTATGCAATGTTTATGTTTTGCGTGACCGAAAATAATGCAGAACTAATCTGTCACACTAGTGTTGGTAAACGGTTCTCTTTTTCTCTCTCTATGGGTCCCAACATGTGTCAAATACCCCTAGAGTAAGGTCAGAGAAGTCCACAGAGTCTCTTCTGACTGAGGACCTAATAAATCAAGGATAGGCAAGCTTGTCTGGCTGTGGGGTCTGAGTCTTCCCCAGGGAGAGGAAGCAATTGATTGAATTGATTGGCTACGTGAACAGATTTTTATATCTGTTGTGTGCATTATAGTTTTAAATGATTGGGGCCAAAGCAAATATGATGGTGTGCCAGATTTGGTCTTAGGGCCTGACATTGCCTATCCCCGTAAATAGGCGGCATTGATACTAAATATTTGCTCAATTTGTTTATCTATATAGCTACAACCTTTAAAAAAAAAAAAAAAAATCATTACAAGAACAAAGCTTTGTGGTGCTGGTCAAAGTCTAGATCCGAGGGCTTCAAGAGGGGCATGTTCTTAAATAAACAAATTAATATGGGCCTACCTGGTGAACCTTCATTGTAGGTGTCTCCCACTGATTTTTCTTGGTAAAAAATAAATAACCAGGATTCTGTGTCCTTAATAAAGAGAGAAAAAAAATAATAATAATAAAAGGAAGAATGGACGTATTTGATTGGTTTTTCATATTATTTTGCCTCATGCCATCTTTCCCTGCCGTGTTGACAGTGGTGTGTACGATGGAAACATCCTAACAAACATGACCTTTATTTACAGGTGGTTGATTGCGAGTACGTGCTCAATTGTTTTCTTTTTCTTCAAATAATAAAAGAAGCTTTAAGTCATAGCTTTCTCTGCTGTATTGATGGACTGTAGTAGTGGACCAATCGAAACAACACAAATATTTGCACGTTGTTGCTTGCTAGTACATGCTCAATGCTAACATCGGGCTAATTATATGGGTTTGTATATTAATTTAGGCTCTGTATTTTCCTAATTATTCGAAGAAGACTTACCTTTCACACAATGTTGAGATACGTATGTCTTACTGGCTTATGGCTGCCCTGCATGGACCTCAAAATGTCTTGGTTTGCAATTGTGGTTAGTTTTGGCCTTTATATCCAATTAGGTCTTAAAAGATTAAACCTAAAATGGTTTCTTGGAAAACTCTAGCAAAATGACTACGCACTGTTTCTGTTTTCTAGGTGTTATGCTGGTGTTGGCAAAATGCGTCACTACATGCCCAAATGGTTTCATCAAACAAGGACGTGACTGCATTGGTAACTAATTTCTAACATTTGAGCAACTTCTGTCGAGAAAGTTAAATTGTATCTTTCTTGTAATGCAATAAACCAGGACCAAGTTTTGCCAATTTAATTGTAAAGCATTTGTCCTTTTTAAGAAATACTGTATGGTCTTATGCTAAAATTAATTGTGCATCGGATAAGCTTAATTGTTTTTCCTTTAGACCAGAATGAGTGTGACGACCCTGAATACTGTAGAGAAAATGCAACGTGCTTCAACACTAATGGTAGTTACTACTGTCAGTGCTTGGCCGGGTACCAAAATATCAGGGGGAGTAAGAATTTCACCTACGATGGACAGTGCCAAGGTGAGTGATATCCATAGAATCTAAACAAAAAATGTTTTTTTGTGCCTTCTAACTGAACTGGGTTACTTTATTTTGTCAGATATTAATGAGTGCACAGACAACGTGAATATGTGTGGACCAGCCTCCCACTGTTCCAACACCTTTGGGAGTTACAAGTGCGACTGTCGCTCTGGATACAAGAATGACACCAGTGTTTCGGGACAGGGGCAGTGTGTAGGTGAGTGCCTCTGAGTGGTTAATGTATGTGACCCTGTTTGTCACATGTGGGGCTGAATACCTTTTAATTTCTTTGGATTTACGATACTAACGCCTGAACAATACGTCAGTGATAAGATCCTAGCTGCTGATGCTTTTAGTGGAGTTGGAAAACACTAAATAAATGTAAAAAATAAATGAATAATAAATAGAACTTAAATCCACAGTTCACAGCAATGTAAATAATTGTATGGAATAATTGTATGGACCCAATTAACCAAATCTGGAAGCTTCTTGAAAAAAAAAAGGTCAACGAAAACGAGGATGAAAACGCACAAAAAGCAGCAAAAGCCACAAGAGAGCAGCAAAAAAAAGTGACAAAAACACAACAAATAAGTGACCTAAAAAAACGACAAAGAAGCAACAACAAAAGAGCAACAAAAACATGCCCGAAAAGCAACAAAAAAGCAACGCAAAAGGCCACAAAAAAGTGACTAAAGAGCGACAAAAAGGTGACAAACACGTGACGAAAACATGACATGAAAGCGATGGAGAAAACGATGACAAAGCAAAAGAAAAGAAATACAAAAATGTGACAAAAAACGTGCGATCAGTCTTGTAGGCCTTAGCTTTCAACTGAGGCGTTACACTGTAATTGGGGCCATACAATTATTTACACATTTCAACCTAAGTGAGATTTTAACACATGATTTACCTGCGATGAGTAACAACTTTTGTATATTGTGTCGATTACAAGTACTATTCAAGAAAGCTTACGATAAAGTTACTCTCACGGCATTGTTTCAAGTTGTACAAAAGCTATTTGTAGAGTTAGATGTCGTCATAAATGGACTGTCAGCAGCTGTGACTTTGTTTGCCCCCAGGTTTGCTATTGCTTCATCATTTTAAATATTTAATATACGTAAAATCTCTATACATTACTGGGCAAATTACCTCCCTGTCAATGTTGTTGTTTTGGTCACAATGATAATAGCTACCATAAGCAAAATTCCTCAGTTAAAAGGGTAATAAACCCTCCTGAACAAAGCCCTTTTCATTTGTAATTGTACAGTAATAGTTAATCTCTCTTGTAAAAGGTCTGTAAAAATGCCGCGAAATATTTATGTGTAGAGCGAGAGAGCAAAAGATGTGTCATACTGAGCTCAATACGGAAAACAGTGCAGATAAAACCGTACAAACCAAGACGACAGGAGCCAAATTAAGACCATGCAACTTAATACTCATTTCCACTGATACACTTAAGCGATACCATTATGATGTGGCTTAAAATATTTTCATTTATCATTTACAGATATTAACGAATGTGAGAACAATGAACTAATGGCAGGCAGCCTCTGCGGAAGGGGGACTTGCAAGAACGTCAATGGGAGTTACTGGTGCAGTTGTCCAAAAGACTACACAAACTATGGGAACGCCAGGACTCCATGCTCAGGTACAATTCTTTATTCAGGTGCTTTAATTTCCTTTGGCCCATATGCCGACTGCACACACTGAACTGTGGGACAGTGAGAGCGTGTGAAACTAATAGTAACTAATAGATTAAGATTCTGAAAGTTTTAAGTTCATATCTAGATGACTTTTGAAATTTAGGGTAATTTCAAGGGACTCTGATAATTCTTCACCATTTTTAGATAAGACATAAAAGTTTTATTCTTGTGCTTCGAGGCGTTTACATTTTCTTGTAGCTCAATGTGAAGTGAAGAGGTATGGAATAAAACATACAAGCAGTGGTGGAAGAAGTACTTAATATTCTTAAGTAAAAGTGCAAATACAGGACCAAAAATGTACTTAAGTTAGACTAAAAGTATCTGATAAAAATAGTAATAGTACTTAAGTTAAAGTACAAAAGTATGCATTGTAAAATGTACTTTGTAAGTAAAAAGTAAAAGTATTTAAGAGTTTAATGTGCAGGATCAAATCATTTGAATCAAACCAGGCCTAAACCCGGACTAAACTAGGTCAGGTCTAAACCAGATTCAAATAAGGTTTACCATTAAACCACTAAACCAAGTCTAAACTGGGACTAAACCAGTTCATCGTAGAGAGTTCACTTTAAAAATAAAATACTTTTACTTTTAACCCAATTTAAAAATGTAGTGGAGTAGAAAGTATTCATCATAAAATGTACTTAAGTAAAGTATAATTTGTACTTTTTACTTGTACTTTTTACTTTGTTACTTTCCACCACTGCATAAAAAAGCATTTTAGGAGGGCACCACCTCATAACATCAGCTGGTGGAACGGAGCATTTTGAGCTCTTGAGAAGGAGCCTGAACATGTAAGATCACTCAAACAAACATGAAAAAAAGATTTTGGTTAATAAAAGCAGGACTTTGACTGAGTTACGTCAGTTTGGTCGACACATTGGGCCAATATATGCACTTAGTAGATTATGTTCTTTGTTCAGTTAATTTATCCGACTAAATGAGATACACAAGGCTTTTTCTGATACTTTAATGATACAGTTGATGCCTAAACATCTTTGCAATAGTTATATTTCATATTATTTGGCTAAAAACTTTCAAATCGGCTCCAAATCATTAGTAGCTCTGGAACAGCAAAACTCATACCAGTCGATCTGTAGTTTCTTTCTCATATTTGGTAATGCTTTTGTTCATTCAACTTTTAGCTAAACCTCCCTCAGAGTTTAACCTTGTGCTTTAAGCTCCTTGACAAACTGAAGTTAATTTTTTGCCCCGACCCAGAGCGTGACTTTGTGTTTCCATTGCTGTCTGCTCTGAATTATGCAGAGCTAGATACGATCTGTAATGCTGTATGTTCCTCGAGATAAGGCTTTTATTGCCATTCACTGATGTTATCCAGACAAGAGCGAAATCTAATGTAATCACAATCACGCTTTGTTATTTTTACAGAATTGGACTGTGGCAGCTTCATCGCACCAGGAACGGTAAGTCCTATCTGCACACATAGCATAGACAAGAGCACTGTAATCGATAAGTCATTTTAACAAGTAGCCCATCAAATCAAGTAAACCTGAATTTATGTTCAGTTCAAAATGAGTGTATTGGTTGTGGACACTACAATTAAGTATAACTGCTATCGACCCGGGCTTTCTCTCATTGTTCCAAAAACATGTTAAAATTGGCCTCAGTAAATAGGCTAAATACGTATAAACTGTAGTTATTGAATTTGAGAAATTGTCTTTGTTTGTTATCCCCATTGAAGTTGCTACAAGTAACAGCTCATCTTGGAGCCCATCAAATATAAAATTAATATAAAAGTCACTCAGAATAAGCAGTGATGAATGAAAAAAATAGATAGAGATAGACTACACACAACCTTACCTTAAGTAAATGAAATATTTTCCTTTGTAGCTAAACATAAATAGTGTTTGTCTCTTTGAGTTGGACTACAGGAATAATTAGACTTTTCCATAGAAATCAAAAGGTTTTCTGTAGGGCTCTAATTGCATCGTTCTGCTTTTTTCCTTAGAAGCGGTGACATACTAAACTACGTGTACCTATTTAGGATTTGTATAATTGAACCTTGCTGTGTTTTGCTTTCGCAGTCTGCCTCTCCATCACTAAGCGGCCTGGCAGCCATTTTCTCCATGATGAAGAACAGCTGTTTGGCTCTGTCCGCTCCGACTGCCCCTGAGGTGGGGAAGACTGATGGAGAGGCGCTACTGGAGGTTAGAAAAGCACTTACAAAAACACATTCACAGACGCACAAATTACCTTCAGGTGTTTTACTGTGTGTCTTGTTTTGGAACAGAAACTTTTCACCGCTACCGAGTCCATCCTGTCGCCCGTTCAGCAGCTGGACCGGGGGGAAGATGTGACTGACCTGCTCCATACAGTGGAGAACTCCATCAGGTTCATCGGACCACAGCTTAAACACAACAGCACCCGGATAGAGACCACTGAGACTGGTAGGATAGGAATTATTTAGCTCTAACTCTGTTTACAAATTATGTTCAAAAGCATTTTTTTCCACATAACATAAAATAAAATAAAATCAATACAAGTGAATTTGAAGGATTTTCTGCTTTTGTAAAAACAAAAACCTCATGAACATAGAATGAAAACAAGTAGCATGAATGTAAGAAAACAAACTGAAGTAGATCATTCCCTAAATGTTAATAAAGTTACAAAAGTTCAACAGTTCATGAGCTTAATTTTAGCTGATGTTACATGAATTTCTGATCCCCCTCTAATTATAAATTACAATAACAATCTGTGTATAGGGACTTGAAGGCCGTGAAAGCCTGTAAATTATATAATATATACGTTTTAGCTGAACTTTTGCACACGATTCTGTGGCGTTTCCGTGGTGTAAATAAAGAGCAGCCTTTAGTGTCTCTACTTTTATCATAGGAGACACATATTGACGTTTACACAGCGTTGAGGGCCACAGGTCGGTTGTCAATGCAGTGAAACATTCAACTGGGTGAGTTTAAGAGCGGTTTTAAGTGTGTCCCACACATCTATTTAGCCTTGGATGCTTAATGCAGCTCTGTTTTGGACTTAAATATAGAAATGGTTCTTAAAGTCACATTTTCTTCCGGCAAAGTTTGATTTACAAATTAAGCCCTGGTCAACTCTGTGTGAACCGTGTCAAAACCATAGATATAATATTAATAGACTCTGTCTCCTCACTCCTCCCTGTTTGCCATATTAACCACGTTCGAGGGGAAATCATGGCGGATTTACAGACTCCTCCTCCCCTGCTCTGACGGAGCATGTTCCTAAAAAGGGCATAGGGCGGGATCTTCACTGTAGACTCGGCCCTCACGTGACGTATAGCTCGGTCGTAACCGCACCATTAGCTCTCATGCTAACGGCCTGTCAATCAAAGTCTGGCCCTCCATTAATATACGAGATTTCTAAAATGTTTCTTACGAAAACCCGCCTGGTCCCTGTAATTGTGCCTAACCCAGCGTTACCACAGGAGGAATATCTAGCTGTGGAAAGTTTACGAAAATTAGGCATCATGCTTTAAAGTCGTGTTTACCGTGTCTAAAGTGCAATGCTTGCTTATGGAAACTAGCTTGTTCTGCCGCCCCTATATGGAGGTACTGCAGCAATGCAAAAATACAAGTATGACTGATGTTTTTTGTAGAACTAATGTCTGAATTGTTGGGACAGATGCTGAGATCGCAGTGCAGAAGGGAGAAACACGACCGACTGGACCAGTGACTCTGACCGGCGAAAACGCACGTCTCGACACGGACTGGGACACAGCCTCTGGGACAGGGCCATACCCTGGTAAACTTTCATTATAGTTCATAAGTGTTATTTTATAAAGCATGTGTGAAAAGGTGAAAATAAAAGTCTGTGACATGTGTTCCCAGGATTTGCCATGGCTGCGCTATTGAGTTACAAAAACCTGGACAAATATGTGAAAAAGTCCTTTGATGAGCTCAGGGCGCAAGAAAAAGCAACGCGGATCCATCGTTTCACATCAACTCTAAAGTTGTATCAGTTGTTGTGTCCAACCCTGCCACTCAAAATCTGAGCCAACCGGTCTACATAACACTCAGACACGTCGAGGTAAATATTTAAAATTTGACAGTCAGCATTATTTGTTTTATAACAAGAGCTCATAGTCCTCAGATCCTTAAGCAGCTCTTCATTCAGAACTTTATTTTGTTCTGGAAATCATCATAGTTAGAAATATCTCATCTGTCTTAATTTTTTGTGAATAAGATATTGTTTGATAAGAGCAAAGTCATTGGGAATTCAGGTGTTTTATGTTTTTTCGCTCTGTTGATCAGGCCAGTGAGGAGTCTGAGGGGTGAAATACATGTGTGTGTACTGGAACGACAGAGGGGCCTGGGCCACAGATGGCTGCAGTCGTCAGGAGGCGTCTAATGCCACACACACGGTCTGCCGCTGCGAACATCTGAGCAGCTTCGCCGTCCTCATGGCTTTGTATCCTATGGAGGTAAAGACTCACAGAGAGGCAATGATCGAAGGAAAGAATATTGGATGAAAGATTTTTATTCACAATACCCTTAAGTTATCACAAAAGAAAAAAAAGACTTTGTCATTCTAACTTTTCTCTACAAATCTATGGATTCTGCTTCTCTTGCTCTTGTCTTCAGGTGTTAGACTTGACTGTAGTCAGTCTAAAACAGAAGTAAACCAGCATAAACAAACAGATAAGGAGTTAGTAATATGTAATTATTATAGCAATATCAAAGAAACTATAATTACTATGCATAAACAGACGTTTTTAATCATGATAGTAATTCCTTCTGTATTGTTTGGCCAGGCCACACACTCCTCGCTAATGTCTGTTGATTTTTCATCTTAAAAGTCCTAAAAGCTCATCACTTTGGTTTTGTGGTCTGAACTGTCATCGCTGGTGCGGCTCCAAACCTAATCCATTTTCCAACAGAGGCGAGTATCTGTTCCCCATGAAGCGCTCCCTATAAATCCATTAATCTGCACTGCGTTGCCCAAACAGTAAACAGACAACAGACAAGCACAGCAGTGAATAGGCAAAGGGAAGACAAAGTGTGTGAGGAAAGCTTATGTTGCGCCATGTCTGAACTTAAGACTTTAAGATACTGTATTACTGCTTTCATCCTTAATTGTGTTTTAAATAACCATGAATTAAAAAAAAAGTTTTACGATTAGGCAAAGGGACAATCTTACTTATTGTATCCTGACCAGTGGCTGTGTAAAGATGGTCCACTTTAAGATGGAACATTAACACACACAAACACATGACGATAGATGAGAAAATGAATCAATATTTCAATGTTGCTCTCAATTACAAAGACATTAAGCCTTTCAGCACCATTATATAATCTTGGAAAAACATTTTAAATGGATCTTGAAGTCATGTGGTCTTTTTTTGACGCAAAAGATCTCGTTTCCCAACCTAAGTTGTGCCGTTGACTTACAAAACTTGGGCCCTAAGTTACTATGGCCCGACATAATCACCCCTTCTTTCTCCCCTCCTTTTCTTCTCCCTCATGTCACTTCCAGGGCACCATCAGCATGGAAAATGTAATTGAATGTCTGTTTACCCACTTTCACGCTACTCTGTCGAAATATATCTTTTTGCAGTTTGCGCTGCTAGACAAGGCAGCCTGCTTCCATTTAAAGTCTCCAAGGTGGGACTAACAGGCACAAACCCAATCATTTTCTTCCGTAAAAGTGGAGACAGCTGCACATTACTTCCAAATCCAGTAGCATGGTGACTATAATATATGTAATATTTAGCTTTCGAACAGCCAGTCACTCTTCTCTTAAAAAAACAGAAGCACAAAATGTGTTTTTTCAGCCACACTGAATGCGATGAATGCCCACAGCCCTACAATGTGATCAGCAGCATTGAATGTCCAGTCTCTGTGAAACATTCCCTGTCACCAAACCCATTGCTCATAGGCATCTTGTTCGAGAAATAAATCCATTCACATTCTTGTAATCTATTTTGCAGTTCTGTAAGATCCTGAATGTTCATGTTTTTGTTTTCTCAGCACACCTTTGGACTCCAGTTAGTGACTAGGATTTGCCTGTCATCTCCCTGCTGTGTCTGGTCATGAGCATCTTCACCTTTGCCTTCTGTCACTCCATCAAAGGGACGCGCACCACGATTCACCTCCACCTCTGCATCTGCCTCTTCGTGGCCGACCTGGTCTTTCTCGCTGGCATCTCGCAGACTACACCAGTGGTATGTTTACACAAGGGTGGACGTCATCACTCTGTTAGCAGCTAAAATAAACACTACGGACTTCACACCACGCAGCCATAACACATGTGCTATTTGACAAAGATAATACACACTCTCCCTCCTCACCTCAGGACAAATGACAGAGTTACCTTTTATTACTCATTACACAAAAGGACATTACCTCCAATTATATGTTTTCCCATTTTTAAATATTTCACTTAACTAACTATTTGGCTCTTTGTGGTTCCTCTTCCGTTTCCTTTTCCTCTTAAATCTGTCTCCTTTGTATCCGCTTCCTTTAAGCTGCACAAAAAAGGCGACTGGTGAATGAACTGTGTGTTTAATTATTAAGCTTTTATAGCTGTTGAAATTATATCCAAACATGGGTAATCTGTTCCTCCACAATTATCTGATAAACACTATCATGGGTAAATCCACTCAAATGCTGTTACTGGCATTATGTTTACTCAGTTAGATTGCTACAAACTTACGCAACAGATGTATTTTCTCCACATGCAAGAATGCAATCATGATATAGGGTGAGGCAGAGTGTGTTTCTCCAGCCACAATGAAAAGAAACTAGAAAGTACAAAGGTAGAAGTACACTTAAGACGTTTTTCTGAAGTGTAGTATTATTACTGCATAATTTCCTCAATACACAGCAAGTTAAAATTCTTGAATGTATCTATTACCCAATCATAAAGTAAACTACAACAGCTGCTGCAACTACCAGTATGAAGTTTTTTGTTTGTTTACCTTTTGCCTTTTTGTCTATCTCCTGAAGTAAAAACCATTCACCTTTTTGTTTTTCCATGTTTTCAGGGTGGCTGCCGGTTTGTCGCTGCCCTGCTGCATTACTCCTTCCTGGGGGTCTTCACCTGGATGCTGTTGGAGGGGGTGCAACTCTACCGGATGGTGGTCCTGGTTTTTAACGCCACAATGCGACCTCTTACCTCTACATGTTTGGTTATGGGGCGCCTCTCGGCATTGTCATAATCTCAGCCATCATCAGACCCACGGGATACGGCACAGAGCAGTAGTAAGTTCACATATTTATTTGGACTTGCAGTTACCAACAAGAGGGTGAATCTACTTTTAGACACAAGAAGATCCTAAAGGACAAGATATTTCATTTTTCTGGAAAGAATAACATAGAATTACCTATATATTTTCATTGCAAATGTGTTTGCAGAAGTGTTCGAAAGATTATGATCATGATGATTTAACCTTCGAGGCCAAACAGGAAACTTAAGTTATGCTAAAACAAAATAACTGTGAAATATTGAGTTTTCTTAATTTATTGTATATTATGTTTATTTTTTAGCACATCAGTTACTAAATACAGAAATTCACCCAGATCTTACGTAATATGAAAGAAAAGAAAGAAATTCCCAACACATTCAAAGTTTATGAACTGAAAATTACATAATTTAATTAAAAAGAAAATCGCAAACATATGTATATGACATTTGTGTGAGTCCATAATGTTGATGCAATAAATGGTTAAAGTAAAGGTTTCCTTGATGCAGATATTGCATTTTTGCAGTGCTCCCCTTTATGTTCAGTAGCAATTGTTGTGTGTGGTTGCTTTATCTATTACACCATCACAAAAGCCTGCAGTTATCTTTGTGCTGATGTAAACTAAATGCAGTGAATCGCATGTGTTTCTGCTTTCACTCTGCAGCTGCTGGCTTTCTCTGAAAGACGGCCTCATCTGGAGCTTCTTCGGACCCGTGTGCGTCATAATCGTCATGAATGTCTTATTCTTCATCATCACGGTGTGGAAACTGGCTCTGAAGTTCGCCAGTCTGAACCCAGACCTGTCCAAACTGCATAAAATCAGGTGAGTGCTGAGGTTCATATCCAGACAGACTCGTTGTAGCTTTTAATCACACTCGTCAAACTCACACTGTGAGATCAAGCAAGTCTGTTAGTGGCAGCTTTGGGAATTGGAAAAAGCACAAATGGAAAGAAACTGGAGTAAAATCATTGGAATGTTTTCTTTGCAAGGACTCATTTAATTCCCAATGCCATCCATCGACGCGGCTCTTTGCTTTTAAAGTCAAAGCTGCGTCAAATTCAGCTTTGGTCAGAGGTTTGTTGGAGACCCATAATCATCAACACCCAATTCATTTCATTTATAGCATTTCAAAAGGGCTTAAAATTATGTCAAGGACAATTTCAAAAATATTACATTAGATAAGTACAAATAAATCTTTGCCATTTTGCAAAGTTTTAAACTTTAAGCTTTGAAAAGTTCTTGATCGATTAAAGCATACACAAAGGTTTAAATTACACCTGCACATGTCATCATCATTCTTCAGAAACAGAATTCAACGGTCTCGCCTTCGTCGTCCTCAAACCTGCCCTGGTTTTGGAAGTAATCAGCACAGCGTGGTAACTAATGACCATAGTGCAATTATTTTTGAATGACCTTAAGACTTAAAAATATGGTGAATATCCTTTGTAACTTTTCAGTTTATAAAGAATCGGGTAAATACTTGATTAAAATAGTGTGATTACTGGTCATGAGTTGTCACACATTTGATTAGCCTCCATCATTTATCTATTTATTTGTCATTGTCTATGGGAAAAATAAACGTGAATTTTACATCTGAAACGGGACCGGGTTTCACGGTGGACATGACTGTTTAGCTCCTTGGAAAAGTCTGGCTTTTGTAGGGAAGTGGTTAGTGTCTTCGCCTTTCATGTGCATTGTCAAAAGTTACTAGATGCCAGAGCCAAAGTAAACTTATGCCTCTCTATTGGTAACACTAAAATGTGTGGTTTGCTGTAATGATCACTAAAACAATACTACAGTCTCAGATCCATTTTAATAACCATTTAACTAACCTTGTATGAATGGGACTCCGTTTGCGGCCTATGACTCACTTTGTGGTCCGGGAATTACAGCTGCTTTTAGTGAAGAAAAGACAGGAAACAGGGAGTGAGAAAAGTGTTACACAAAATAATATCCTACTATAAATTAGACCGAGCAGGGCCGAGGTGATTCACTGCCACTGAGTGCATCCATCCCCACGTTTTTCTTTTCTTGTATCTTATCTGTATTTACTTTACAAGTTTTCAGGGGGAGTTTCCATGCGCTGAGTCATAGTAAAACGTCTGGAGTTTTATTAATATTATCTTGATGCTTATCTGCCCCCTCCTCTTTTCTTCAGAGCCTTCACAGTAACAGCCATAGCCCAGATGTGCATACTGGGCCTCATGTGGGTGTTCGGCGCATTCCTGTTCGAAGGGGCCGCAAACTCGGCGTTGGCCTATAGCTTCACTATCCTCAACAGCCTGCAGGGGCACTGGTCTTTGTCATGCACTGCCTACTGTCGAAACAGGTAAGATGGTAATCAGACTGGGCTTTTGTGGGAAAAACATGGTTGCTGGAATGAACTTGGCTGTGTTGCTGTTCGACTTAGTGTGTGAGGCATCTCTATGGGAGCAGTCAGTTTCATCATTTTAAAGATAAAGAGCAAAACCTCAAGTAGTAAAAACAAGTACACACTTAATGACGTTGCCAGATGCCACAAATACTAATGATGAAGTGGACTCGCAGCAGATTATTCCACATATTTTACTTACACAGCATTCTCTCACATATCAGATTTGGGGTCCTAGGCACTGTAATACAGGATATTTCAAATGGTAAATTAAGAGCAACATGCCCACAGAGGGCTAAATGCTATTTTCCAGCTTGTCCTTGCTATTAAGCCTGATCCCCTTAGATTATTATATTAAAATAGCATTAGAATATACTGTATTGAAATACATATCGTACCATGATACGCCCCAGCCCTACCGATTAGTGTGTACACTACAGTTGTGCCTTTGGGCAAGACACTTCATTCACCTTGCCTATGAATGTGGTGTGTGGGCAGAAACACTTCCGTGAATCTACCTCAAGAATGGCAATGTGGCTACATTGTTTACCACCACAGAGAGTAGAGAAAGAATGAAAA
Organism: Neogobius melanostomus; assembly: GCA_007210695.1. Lineage (NCBI taxonomy): Eukaryota > Metazoa > Chordata > Actinopteri > Gobiiformes > Gobiidae > Neogobius > Neogobius melanostomus. The sequence continues at coordinate 2,703,627 of VHKM01000282.1, forward strand.
GGGACGTCTGTGTAGCGTTCGCTTTTTAATCTTGCTCAATTGTAATATATAAACGTAAGCCATTATTATTACCTGCTTTACCTGTAGGCTACTTTTTCATATTTTACCCATTTATTTCAATTTGCCTTTAAGCCTAAAGACATAATTTTCAGACTTCCTTGTCGAGCTATAATTTGAATCGAGCTAATGTCTAATTTTCTTCATACAAACTGATCTAGAACAGATGTTCCAAATAAGCATGCACTGGAGATCTGTGTTTGATTTCGTATCAGACCTTTCATAATAGTATGTTGTGCTATTTTAGAAGAAGCTATTTGTTGCACTCTGTGCTGTGTAATTTGCTCTGAGCCTCTTTTATGGAAACGCCATCAAATATTGCTGTGTTGGCGCCCTCTGCAGGTACGAGATGAGTATGCACGTTTCTTCTCCTGCATCTGCACACCAGAGAAGAAGAGGTACTCCGACTTACTCAGCAGCACAAACCCCTCCAGCAGCCAATCGCAGTCACAGGTCAGTATAATACAGACATGTCATATATGTCAATGTTCTCTCTCTTTATCTCACACTTGTGTATGTCTGTATAGGGCTCTCGGAGCGGGCAGAACACAGGAGAGTCACAAATCTGAGAGACTCCTTAAACAACTTTTACTCGTAGTTTCCTTTATTATTTAAGCATTGCTATAATGCAGCCAGTCCTGAACTGGATTTGGGAGGTGTATAATGTTTAATATGAACCCAGGCCTAAAGAAGATTGGTGTTTAACATGAAAATTGTTTTTTATTCTGACACCTTTAGTTTATGGTATTTGACGAAAAGGTTACTTGGTAGAAAATGACTTTATGTTGCCTATAGTTGCAGACATAAGTAAGTGAATATTGTATGTTTGCATATAAACATAATGTAAATGTTCTTAACCATGAAAATCCAAATAATGGTAACGACTACAGAATGTTCCTAGAATGTGATAAATGTTCACGGTGGACATTCTACATAATAAGCATAAGCTGTACTGTATTACAGGGAGAAAAGACAGATATATTTATTTTACACAAAGCCTTAACTATTGTTGTAGTTGTTTTTGGTATTATTATTGGACAAATTACTGAAACAAAGTTGTCTCTTTAAACATGGGAAACTATAAGGAAGTTTAAACAACAAAATAAGTGGTTTGTTTTTTGTCACTTATGGCTCTGCCACTGAAGCAAATGTATTGTAGGTGTTACTGCTGAGCTCTGCTTGATTCACAAGAATCTGACGTGTAAATAAACAAAAAGAAACTCAGTCTATTGTAGACGAAATGTTCTTAAGATGTCATCTGTACTGGTTTGTTTTCATGTTGCAGACATTTCGCTTCTCTCCTAAGAAGCTTGGTCAGCAGCAAATGATTTTCAAGCAGCAGGATTATTATATACTGATCCAGAAGGGAGGGGCTTACCTTCTTATTGGTACCATCCATATTTATTCCAAAATGCTGCTCTCAACCATTTCCCATTGCCTCTATTACAGTCGTTTTCACATCAAGAATCACCTCAAGAAATATTTGACATTTCAACTACTTCCAGGCCTAGATCAAGATCAATCGAGACTGTTCTGGGTCTGAAAAGGGTCAAAAACAGACCTATTGTGAAGTAATAAAACTAGATATAATCAATGTCTAAACCAGAAAAAATATATAACTTAGACACATAACTATAGCATAAATCATATTATCTGTAATTATTATTAATAAAGTCTATAATAGCAGATGACCATGAGATCTGAAGAAGCCACCAGTGGAACACACCACTGCTTTATGCATAGTGTGTAGCATATCAGGATCAACAACCCTGTTTACCCTGCCCCGGATCAGTATGTAATCAGCCTGCAGCTAGAAGATCATTAGGTGAGGCAACAACCTAGTAAAGATGACTGCATAAGAACATTTTCTCTGCAATGGATAACTTTGTTGAACAGAGAGCTCCAGCTTACGCAAACAAACCAGTCTAGGGGATTGCTGCATGGGGCCCTGCCTTAGCTTCCTGTTCAGCACAGACTGTTTACGGAGATAAATTCTTTGTTTCTTATCACATTTAATTGCAGCTTGAGCACAGAACCACCAGAAACTTTTGTTGTTGTCGGGAGCTTTTATTTTACTGACTTTTATGTCTGAAACTTGACACCAGCCTTACTGCTACAGATGCAATGACAGTTTACACATTGTATAAAGCTATAACTGTAATATTATGTTTTCATGTACTGTTTCTTTTATAGTTATCTTTTTTAATGTCAATCAATAGTTTATTTTATTTTACTTTTCCCGTATAAACTGTCCTCTCTTACTGTGTATATTTTATTGTTAGAGCTTTCTATGTGAAAAGTTAAATGCCTTGTGGAGCATTTGTGAATGTAAAAACCTCTTTACAGGCATATGAGCCTATTTTTGTACAGGTGTTGTATGATTGGTACCGTTATCTTCATAGAGCAATTTGTAATAAAGCTTTTTTTGCAATAATATAGAGGTCATTGGATCGGTTAATAGACAACACAAGAAAAGCTTAAAGTTTATTATTTTGCACTTTATTTTCTGGGCTTGATGTTTATGTGAGCAGTGACTCTCCAGCTTACATATAATGCAAATACAAGACGAAAGAAGATTTGAGAGACAGCCATTCTCAAAGTCAAGAGAGTGCCTCTCTTATTGATCTGACGACTTTCTCCCCTCCCTTCTTTTTACAGTAGGCTATTGTGCACTTTTTTCTTTGCTGCTTTGCTTCCTTTATTGACAAACTCCCAGGTGCCTCCTACCCCACTTTGGGAAGCAGTGACATAGGCCTATGGTAAAAATGCCTGACTAGAATTAATAAATAAAATAACATCGCAAATAATATGTCGTAACAGGTCGTGACAATTTAGCCTATAGCCTACATTTTCCAGTCAACATCATGCTTATTTTGTTCTCATTTAATCATAATATTGATAATTGATTTTCGTAATTCACAATTTCTCTCGTGTTTCCCCGGGCCAAGAAAAAAAAAACTAACTTCGCACATGAGCGACGTGAGTGACGCATCAGACACAGACTATAAGCCAAAACCTGCTCGAATATCTCGGTCCAAATCCCTCCCTCGGATCTGACAACTCTGTATTCCTGACAAAGTTTCAACTTGTTGTGGCACATTGGCACCTTTGTGCTACTGCTGGCGGCAGGATGGGTGTGAAGACAGCTGTCCTGGAGTGTCTCGTTGTTGTTGGTGCAGCGACTCTTCTTGGAGTACTCCCTGGTTTTGGACGATCTTTCAGTTTAAGGCCAATTTATACTTCAGCGTCACCTCCGCGTTTACGTGCTGGACGCACGTGGGAGCCAATCAGGGAGTTCGCGACAGCTGCATCTGCCGCTGACGTGCACCTGCCGCACAAGGTGACTCCGCGGCCAGTGCTGCAGAACGCAAGTGAGGTGATTGGTTGATCCTTTCGCAAAACAAGGAAACACACAACAAACTCCTTCAGTCTCCCTCTTTGAAGTTATTACCATGAATATATTGTTCCTATGATTTAGTGCTTTTGTGTTTTCACTTTTTATGCTATTAAAAAAAATGTTTAAAATATACATCACAACGTGAAGGCAGAGGATCTACGCAGAAGTTCGAACGATTCTGGCTTGCGTCAAGCAGACGGGGCTGCGGTAGGCGGGACCGGCCGCTCGACTATTGCTCCATCCGAAACCACTAAATTGGTAAGAGGTCTTACGCCAAACCGGATGTGCGTCAGCGTCCGCCATGATAAGATGCGTCCGAATTGGGCTTTCAGTTAGGAAGGAGTTAGGGGAAGTGCCTGTTTGCTAACTATCATAGCCACTTTAGCATAGGGACCTCTGATGCTAACTTACTGGCGATTAGGAGCTATGTGCCATCCCATAAGCCACTGCGCCAATCTCCCCACCCCCTCGCCCCACCCTCGAGTGATTCATGCGCAACCACTGTTGATTGACAGGTGCACATTTGATAAACAATAAAAATGAAAAATAAGATTCTGCACAAGCCAAACTTTATAAAAGTGACAAAATACATGTTAGAGTCACCACAGCACAGTCACATGGTTTTAAAGAGCCTTCTCAGTAAGTAAGTAAGTAGTTTGTGCTTTTGTTTTCATTTAGTAGAAACTTAAGCCACATGGTTAATTTGCATACTGTAGCTTTATGAAACAGCTGTTGAGATAAAATAAAGGGAAATGTGAAGGATCATTTGGATGTTCTCTTTCTTTCTTTTCTTTTTGTTTCCGCCTTAATGTCTTTATTGGACACTATGTTGTTGTGACAATATACAGTAGGTGGCGGTATGCGCTTTTGTTTGGTTTGCACTGAACTTTAAAGAACAAGAACAGCTGTGGTGATGTCACTTCCCCTTCCCCTGGTAAGACGGTCGAATTGGGCAAATGCTGCTGAAGCTCTAGTTCACTAACTGGATAGAGATCTAACAGTTGACCCCATGAAAGGTTAAGGATTAGTAGCTAGTGTTAGTACTTAGAGGCTACAATTTAATGGTTTCGGATGCAGCCTATAAATCAGCCTTAAGGGCAAGCACTATTAGCGACTCACGGCAACTTCCGGCGACTTGCGTGACTCACGAGCCATGAGTCGCGACTCGCCAGTCATGAATTGTGGCTCACGGTTCAAAGTCTTTGCTTTTTATTGGTATTATGAATTATTTGTGACTCGCGACTCATGATACCACCAGTCTTTGCTTTTTAGGGGTATTTATGAGTTATTAATGCCACAATATGGATCTGGATGAACAGTTTATATGTTATCAGTGCCTTACACATGCTTTATCAGCTGTTGTATGTCTGTAATGCTCTCCATGTATTGTTAACCAGTGACTCGCGTGACTCACGAGCTACAAGTCGTGGCTCGCGGTTAAAAATACCACAATTCATTGCTTTTAAGGAGTATTTGTGAATTATTAATGACACAATATATGGATCTCGAGGCACAGTTTACATGTTATCAGTACCTTACACACACTTTATCAGCTGTTATATGTCTGTAATGCTCTCCATGTATTGTTAACCAGTGACTCGCGTGACTGACGAGCAAAAGAGTCGTGACTCGTCACCAGAGGGCGCTGTCTAATTTCATTTTGAATCCTTCACTACTTGGGACATCTCGCTTGTTTTATCTAATAATTTCAATTCCACCAAAATATTGAGGTGAGGTATTGTTCCCTTTGAGAGTCTGTGTTTAATCATTTAGTGAAAATTTGAAAGGTAGTAGTAGTAGTAGTATTAGTAGTCGTCGTATTATTATATTATTATTATTATTATTATTATTAGTATTAGTATTAGTAGTAGTACTAGAACTTAGTAGTATGTATAGTAGTAATAGTAGTGATAGTAATTGGTTTAGACACAAACAAATTGTTAATATAAATTAATTTATGATTGATTGAGTCAGTTAGGGTTATGCTGAAAATGCAGCCTACACTACAGATTTTTGTGTGTAAACCAGTTACTATCACTACTACTACTATTAAGTACTACTACTACTACTAATAATAATAATACAATTATTATTATAATCCATCCCAGATTGAGTGAAAAAAAACTCCAAAATTGACCATGGGAAACGAAAGTCATATTTTAAACTAGTGAAAATATGTTTTGTTGTTTCTGTTTCAATGTCAAAGTACTATGGCCTTTTCAAATTTTCACAAAATGATTAAAACACACAAAGGAAACAATACCTCACCTCAATATTTTGGTAGAATTGAAATGACTAGATAAAACAAGCGAGATGTCCAATATAGTTTAGAATTCAAAATGAAATTAAACAACGCCCTCTGGTGACGAGTCGCGATTTATGACTCATGAGTCACGCGAGTCACTGGTTAAGATGTGTTTAATATGCAGGCGCCTTTCTCGCAGGAGCATCAGGCCGTGTGTGTCTATATTGCGGCATGCACCGCCCTCCTGCAGCGCCTGAGCCCGCCTGGCTCATCACAACTAATGGTGCGTACAGACCAAACGCTGACACGCCACCAACTTCCATGTTAACCCTATGTAGACGTGCTTCGACGCGCGTCGAAATGTAAGCAAAGATGTCCGCGCGTATGAAGCGTTGCAAATGCGAGCAGATGAGGATTACGCGCGTCAAAACCAGTGAGAACAGCGCGGTACAGAGCAGCGATGCCGCGCCCACTGCTTCATGCACTCAAGTAATCACAATCTACACTTGCGTTCATTTACGCCTTGTTAACCAATCCGGGACTGGGCTCAAATAGTGAGCACTAGCGTCACCTGTTACCTGCAGCAGTTGCGGTAGTTGCGCCCCTGACCGGCAGCATGGAGGACAAGTTGATCATCGCGGTTTGCGCTCGGCCTGAGTTATATGACACGCCTCCTAATTATGACGCTTGCAAAACTTCACGCGCCAGCAAACAGGCGTTTCTCGCGAGTGTGAAGCGGCAATGTTTGGCGTCCAACTAGAGGCTGGCGGAGCGTGGACGCACGTTCGGTCTGAACGCACCTTTATACATGGAGAGCAATACAAACACATAACAACTGATAAAGTGTGTGTAAGGTGCTTATAACATAAACTGTGCCTCCAGATCCATATTGTGTCATTAATAATTCACAAATACTCCTTAAAAGCAATGAATTGTGGTATTTTTAACCGCGAGCCACGACTGATAGCTCGTGAGTCATGCGAGTCACTGGTTAACAATACATGGAGAGCATTACAGACATATAACAGCTGATAAAGTGTGGTACTGATAACATGTAAACTGTGCCTCGAGATCCATATATTGTGTCATTAATAACTCATAAATACCCCTAAAAAGCATAGATTGGTGGTATTTTTAACCGCGAGCCACGACTCACGGCTCGTGAGTCACGCGAGTCACCGGAAGTTGCCGTGAGTCGCAAATAGTGCTTGCCCTCTCTCCGATCTTTGCGGGGCTCTGTCTCGTTCTGGCAACGAGGAGCTCCAGGAGGTACATCCATGTGGCGCTGTTGGAGAAATCTAACAAACGATGACGAGAGATTGATGAAGAATAGGCAGCAGTCAGGATGTCTTATGCAGGAGAAGTTTATTTTGCCATCGTTGCGGGACCCGGAGACATGAACTCAAGACATTGCAGTCCTAACATTCAAGCCTGTCTATACTTCCACATCAAGAGAGTTAAGAGGCGGCACGGTAGCGCAGTGGTTAGAGTCGTGCTTCACAGCTAGAAGGTCCGGGTTCGATTCCCACCAAGGCCGGGGCCTTTCTGTGTGGAGTTTGCATGTTCTCCCTGTGTCTGCGTAGGTTTCCTCCGGGTACTCTGGTTTCCCCTACCACTAAAAACATGTACAATAGGCCAGGATGAATGAGAGTGTGTTTGAGAGTGCGCATGGGGGACGACGGATGGAAATTAGCCCAAGGCTACAATCCGGTGTGGCTTGTTCATTAACTTGCACTGTCCCTACCAAATAAACCAATAAACAAACAGTAATCTTGGTGACATGTAGGCACTAAGCATCTACCACTGGCAGTGTGCCACGTGATGAATCTATGCACTGGCAGTGTGCCACGTGTATTTAGGCCACAAGTCATGTAGAAGGCCGAATGTACTGATTTAGCAGTACGATGTGATAAGGGCAATGTGTGAGGGCCGAATTAACTCTATAATTCCCCATCAGGCGCTGTCCACCATCAGGAGAGATGTCAGGTAAGAAACATTCCCACTTATTTATGTGAGGAGCGATGAAGATGTTTCTATTTATGCCATCCACTCTTAAGTCTTCAGGGGTGGATTAGGTCCCATTTGACTGTAATGACTTGGGCAAACAACTCCGACAAGAATCATTACAAACAGGGCTAAATACCTTTTCCAAACATGCTTAGGCCTGTACGGAAACTTTAACCTAAAATAACCACTTGCCTGTCACTCTTAGATGGGGTGACTTTGACAGATAACTGTAAAAGTTGCTGTAGCTACCAATGCAGTGTCTTTAGTGCATTTTGCTTCACCATGATCTTATAATCTTCTAAACACAGGTGTATATCAGTTATAATGAAAGTGAAGAAGTCCATGATGCATCACATTCAGAGGAAACACACAGTCCCTGAGCTGTTCACTCAGACAGCGATGAAGCAACCTCCGAAAACTGCCCTCATCTCCGAGCCCACAGGAGAGGTAACCTCACTCCATTTAGACATGCAACTTTAGAAACAGATAAGAATTGAAAATAGCATAAAGAATGGAGAGACGGGGATAGATGCTGAGAGCAGTTTTTATGGGAATCAAGGAACATGATCCTGATTTTACATAAAGTTTGACGTAGCTCAAACCTTAGATTTGGATTTAAAGTCTCGCTCACAATGTCTACAATATGTGAATCTTAATTATGGCTGTACCAATAGCAAAAATACAAAAACAAACTGTTCTAGTTTTAAAATAAGCTTAATGAATTTAATATTTTGCAGAAATCTCGTATCCTAACATTACACTGTATTTCTATAGACTTGGACTTTCGGTGCTCTGCTGGAGGAGTGCTATGCTGTGGCTCACTGGGCTCTGGGACAGGGGTGGAGCGAGGGGGACGTTGTGGCCCTGTTTTTGGAGAGCCGTCCCACCGTGGTGTCTCTATATTGTTATTGTTTTTCTTATTATTATTATTAGGCCCGAGAGCCTGACAGGGTCTGGCCTGTTGTTATTGTACAGACAGTGCGCGGAGCAAATATGGATGCAGTACACTTTTTGGCCACCAGCGTCAAATTGGGGGCGCTGTTTCACTCCTTTCGAAAGACGTAGCGCACGTCCCGAAAAGAGACGGAGTCCCAGAGTCTGAGGCCATGACTTGAAACTGGAACGACTTTAATGTCTCAAAATCAAAGCTTTTGTGTTGTTTTTGTGGTGTGTTTGTTTAAGAAATTGAACTGAAATTGAAATTTAACTCTGCAAAAAGTGATATTGAAATAAGTCAAATGTTTTTGATATAATTAAATCTGTCCTTGATTGGAGTAACTAATGTCAAGTAGAATGTGACAATATATCGATTTTCCGATATATCGCAATATTTTTGCGGGACGATACCGATTTTTTCTGATATCGATATTTGTGATGACGTCATGCATATTAATGAGCAACGTCATGCATATTAATGAGGCAGCAGGGCTCCACTGTTTTCACAGTCAGTAGAGGCAAATAATGACCAAGAATTCAGTCAGACCAGCAGGGGGCAGCACTACAGTTTTAAGCACTTGGACCAAACACAAATAAATTACTTTTAATGATAGTTTTTATAATCATAAAGAAGATTAAATTGGGGTTGATTTATTACTTTTTAAATCTGTGGTTTCTTGTTTATTTAAATGTAAATGAAGTCACTGACAGATCTATAGGCCCATTTTCAGTGAGTAAGTCAGGGATCATTTATAAAAGTGGTACAAAGCACATGAAAAGAAATGTAAATGATGAATAATATGTAGTATGTTAAAATGAAGGTTAAAAATAGCTTATTTAAACAAAAAATCATGATGTATCGTAGATTATTTTTGTGCAATATATCGATTATCGCAGTATCGGTGTATCGTGAGATAATCGTTATCGTGAGCCATGTATCGCGTATCGTATCGAATCGAATCGTGAGCTACCCAGAGGTTCCCACTCCTAATGTCAAGGGGCAAGATTTTAATGCTTAAATTAAGTAAAAAGCATCTACCACAGTTTTATTTCACGTACGGTAACACTTTATTACTACACCTTATTTAGCCTTAATAAATGATGAGTTAACACTTAATTCATCATGAAAAATTCATTATTTCAGTGTGACTAAAACTTAATAACTACTTAACAAAGGTAAATGCCTAAAATCACAAACTTCACTAATTCATTGTTAAGTATTTATTAAGTGTTAGTCACACTTGACTAATGATGAATTAAGTGTTAACTCATCATTTATTAAGGTTAAATAAGGGGTAGTTATTGTGTTACCCTAATCCTAACCTTAACCCTAAACAAATTACTAATGTTTATTAATACCTTATTAATACTTACCGAGCTGATGATTCAAAGCGTTACCAAATCTTGCCTCACACTGGAAAAAGAATAATCATCTTAACGAAGAAATGACATACATTTACATGAAATCTAAAGTTTGAGTTTGGTCCAGTATTGAATATAAATAAATATAAAACCTCTTTTTACCAATTTCTTAATTTCGATTATTCTGTATAATTTCAGCTGAAAAGACATAAAAATGAATTATTCTGATTTCAAGTGGGATTTCTGCTTGTTCCATTGGCGTTACCGCTTTTATTGTATCTCGGATTAGTTCAAACCAACTCAAATTCACCAGTGATTTATCTCATTTAGGATGGTCCGTTTTTCCGGTGCATGGACAGATTTCTCAATATGAGTCACTCAAATCAACGACAAATTTACTCGAGAATATTGTACCTTTTTTAAGATGACTTTTTGCATTGAAAAGATTCAATGTTGAAAATCAGATCTCCTTATGTCCATTTATTTCCTTAAATTCCCCTTTCATTGACATTTCTCCTTGTTGATTTATCTTTTATTTCAAGATATACTGTAAATGTTGACTACATACTAAATTAGAAGTGGTCAAAACAGCTCAAGTGAAAGGCGAGCGCTCTCTTGTCATTTGAAATCGTGTCGTCGCTCCCTTTTCACAGTGATGCGTCTCTGTCCATTAGTCGTCCAAAGCGATTCACCTCGGGCTTTCTCCAGAGGCACTCGTCAAATATTGATACCGAAAAGTCCGTATTTCTGAGAGCGGCGTTCGATGTGGCGGCCAGTGTGGGACTTCTGAGTGCTGCGGCCCTTCGGCGCACGGAAAGCACAAGTGCCCGGACAGCGCTGTTACGTCCCATTCATATTTAACGGTCTCCAAAATGCACATGATGACCGGGAGGCGGAAAAATCCTTCACGTGTGCGACTCCGCCGTCAAACTCCATCGAGAGCGGCGCCTCGTCTGAAGAGACGGTGTCAGGCTGTTAATACGTTCAAAAAGCCTCAGCGCTACTGAAAAAAAGAAGAAAAAAAGAAACTGAAGTGCAGTGTGTTTTCGTAGCATTTATATCAAATCTCATTGTGTGTGTAGAGCCGAGAATGACTTGAGAAACAACAATAAGATTTCATTCAAACATGATTTAGGGCAGGGTGCCCAAAGTGGGGCCCGCGGGCCAAATTTGGCCCGCCATAGAGTGACCTACTTTTGCGCTGTATAGTTAATACTAACTCTCCCATTCATTCCCAATGGTAAATATGGATGCAGTACACTTTTTGGCCACCAGCGTCAAATTGGGGGCGCTGTTTCACTCCTTTCGCAAAGTTAAGGAAACACTGTTGTGGTGTCTTGGTGTTTATTACAGAGCGTTGTAGCATCAACTTTCCCAGTTTTCCAACTTTTATGACAGAGTTTGTTGACATCAACATAGGTCATGTTAAAAATTGACTTATAAAAGAATTTATGCTGAACTGACACTTTCAAAATGATCTAATATGGCATTTTCTTTGAGTTAACAAATGAATGAGGTAAAGTCATTGCACGTACTGTAGAAACAGGTGCTGTTTTTTACATTTTACATATTGCTACAATTGTTGATTTTGTTTTACTAAAACTAGGCTTTTGCCATAGTTCACATTGGTTTTAATATAGCATTTTATTTGCATAGATATAATCAAATGCAAATATATACCGAAAAATAAAAGTAAGTAACTATTATTATTTGCAGTTATGTGTGTTTCACGCTTGACATCACTGTGTTTGGCTCGCGACCCACAGGCACTTTTTCATTTCGGCCCTTGGAGACCAAAAGTTTGGGCACCCCTGGTTTAGGGTTAGTTGCAAATTTCTGCTGATTTAAAATTGCGAGTTACAAGAGGCACATTTGTACAGGATAGGGCTTTATATCTCCAGCTGTACCAGTGAGTGAGTCTGGTTACCATAGCGTCAATTCCATTTCCCACAGCGGTATATACGCACGCAAACAGGAAGTGGAGTAAACCAATCAGCGAAGGGCAGGCGTCTGCCGTTGATACAGTGTTATTGGCGGTTTTGCGTTAATATTAAGAATCATGAAACTCACCTACTGTCGATGTATTTTCGGATCCGATTGGAGACACGCTCTTTCTCTCTCGTGCGTTCGTACTTCGTAGATCAATTAGATTAGTAAATAAACGAATCTGATTGCACAGGATCGTTCTGATTTTTCGGATACCGCCAACGGGGGCAGGGGCTCCACACTGATTCCCCGCTGTATAAAAGAATGTAGAGGGGATTCATTCCAGTCTCACCTGGTTAGAATATCGGCATATCTCAATATTTGTCAGGACTTTCTCAATAACGATGACGAAGGGATATTTTTGGAAACAGAAATAGATAATTGTCCTGAACAGAGGGCACATTTTTTCCTTATTTTTCTCCCCATTTTCCCCCAATTTGAACCTTTTTTCCACCTTTAAAAAAAAACTATGTTCCCTATATGTTTTTGCTATTTATTTCCCCAGTTTTACCCTAATTGTCCCCCATTTTTACTTTATTTTCCCTTTTTATAAAATGTTTACCTATTTTATCCCAATTTCCCCCCATTTTTTCCCACTTTTTCTGCCACTTTCCGCCCTCCTTTTCTTGTCATTGGAGGTAAACTCTATATTGTAAATTTCGATATTATCGATATTTCGATATTATCTTGTGGACGATATTCAATCTTAGTAGGAACTGGAAGTTATTTTAAAGAGGAAAAATGGTCTTGACAATTAATTTCATCTGCACTGACCTACAAGACAGAAGGAATGGAAATAGTAGTGAAATAAGCGTGGGAGGGAGGAGCATGTAAACGGGAACACTGAGGAGACACTAATCTTCATTTTGAATAATGTCCGTCTAGTGCTCTTTAGTGCAGGGATCATACTTTAAAAAGGGAAAAAAGCCAAACTAAAAACAAGGGCACTCAAAAAGATAGGAACAGTTAAAACGCCTATTTTTTTTTTACCCAACTAGATGAAAAGCCATCACGTTTTCCTGTAAGCCTAAACATTTATACTTTTTTTGAGAGGTGTTTTACTTGTTACTTGAACCGAGCATATTTTCTCCAGCTTGGCTAAACATATCTCGAAAAAAGTGTCAAAATAGCACCAAAACTGAGACAAAAAAGCTATGAAAACACAACAAAAAAGCCAATAAGGAGAAAGATAAAGGCGACGAAAACATGATGAAAAAAATGAAGAAAATGTGACAAAAATGTGGATCAAAAGACGCAACAAAAGAGTGGCAAAAACGTGACAAAAAGACGATAAAAAAGTGATGAGAATGTGGCAAAATTGTGATGAAAACCCAACCAAAAAGCGATGGGGAAAAAAATGTCAAAAAAGTGACGACAACGTGAAGAAAAAGCTCCATTTAGATGAGTTTTGTAGGTCTTAGCTTTCAAATGAGGCGTTACACTGGCCTAGAGGCTGTAATCTTATGGATTTGGGTAAAGCTGAAGTGGAGAAAACGCACTCGGTTAAGGTGGGGGTTAAGAGGTTAAACATGAATCTTTATATTAAACCTTACAAATGTCATCGCAATGCAATACTTTTCCACAAAAAAGTGCAGCCTTTCTTTTTTCAGCAACAAAAAACAATATGTTTCTGTGTTAGAAAAAGAAAAAAATGTCCGAGGCACTCTGAATAATAAGATAAAAGTCCTTTAATGAGCAGGGGACGCCAACGCGTTTCGACCTGATACAGTCTTCATCAGGGCACATGATTTAAAAAACACAAACAGGTGCGTTAAATACCAAACTGGCATCACGAGATAGTCACGTGATGCTCCGTCAATATAGAGTAACCACAAGACATAGGAATAAAAATGACAGAAGTTTAACAGCACATGGATTCTGTTGGTAAATAACAGAGGACGGATAAGTCTAAAAACATGTAGGAAAGAGCAATACATGTATATATATAGCACCGTCCCCCCTCGACTGTTGTGAGGGATCACGTCAATGACAATCGCCCTCAACTGGTTGATGTTCGTGTGGCCGGCGAGGTTCCAGTGTTTTGCCATAGGATAATTGAGATTGTTCGTTCTAATTGCGTATTTATGTTCAGAAAGTCGATCCTTGAGTCTCCTTTTTGTCATGCCCACGTAGAAACAACCACACGGGCAATCCAATTTATATATAACATGGGTGGTATTGCAATTTGCAAAGTGGCGGCACAAGAAGGTTCTGGATCCAGTGAGGTTGGCAAAGGAGGAAGTTTTGTTAATGTTTATGCAATGTTTGCATGAACCACATTGGAAGGTTCCCTTTGGTTTTGGAAAGAAAGTCTTAGGAATAAAAATGACTTCTGTCATTTTTATTCCTATGCCTTGTGGTTACTCTATATTGACGGAGCATCACGTGACTATCTCATGTGATGCCAGTTTGGTATTTAACGCACCTGTTTGTGTTTTTTAAATCATGTGCCCTGATGAAGACCGTATCAGGTCGAAACGCGTTGGCGTCCCCTGCTCATTAAAGGACTTTTATCTTATTATTCAGAGTGCCTCGGACATTTTTTTCTTTTTCTCCTATAGTCCATGTTCTCCATGTTCTTGTCCTCGAAGAGCACCTGAATTTCCTACATCTCTGGACCCACTGATGCACTCATCTTCAATTTCAATTGCATGTTTCTGTGTTAATTGCCCCATAGACTTGTTGTTTTTGTTTCTCTAGGTTTGTGTTGTTTATGTTTTGACACTTGAGAATTTGAAGGCAGTTTCAGCAAAACCTTTTTTTGTCTTTTGTAAAAAGTAAGACTTTCGATCTCGACCATCACTTCCTTACTCCATCTCTCTTCTGTTTCCTTCTCATAATGGCAAGGCAAGTTTATTTGTAGAGCACAATTCATACACAAGGCAATTCAAAGTGCTTCACAGTTGCAGAAAATTACAAGACCCGATGTCAACTTTGGCGCAGCCAAACCAAAATTGGTACACACGTGCGTCACGACTGTCCGAACAAAAAAGTACATTACATGGTTGCTAGGCAACCAACAGGAGGTCGGCCATTTTGGGAAAAATCGAGTGATCTGGTGCCGAAGGCACCGTTTCACGCCCTCGCATTTGAACAAACTCGTCTTAGGGCGTTGAACGCAGTGACTCCCCGTTTGCTCCAGATCATCTACACAAGTGGGACACTAAAAACATATTAAAAACTTTCTAATAGGATTAACGGTGTTGTCATGGCAACGGCATGAATTCGCCGCCGTGTTTAAAGAGTCATAACTCGCACATACTGTGGCCGATTTGAGCGTAACTTGAATCGTTGGTCGAGTCATCGACCCCGGATGTTGTGATATAGGAAATTTGAAAATGGGCGCGAAAGCGCCCCCTGCAGAGCACCAAATAAAAATGAATAAAATCGAACTTTGTCGTAGACAAAAGAAATTTGGCACAGACATCCGTCACGTGACCCCGAACAAATAACAAATAAGTCATTGAGGCCACGCCCCTTTTCCCACCATGTTGCCATGGCAATGACCCGGCGTCAACTTTGGCGCAGCCAAACCAAAATTGGTACACGCGTGCGTCATGACTGTCCGAATAAAAAAGTACATTACGTGGTTGCTACCAACAGGAGGTCGGCCATTTTGGGAAAAATCAAGTTATCTGGCGCCGAAGGCGCCATCTCTTGCCTTTGCTCTTTTACAAACTTGACCTAGTGTGGCAGGTAGGGCGCGGCAGCGCCTCCCGGTTATTGGGGCGCCATTTCATGCCCTTGCATTTGAACGAACTCGTCCTAGGGCGTTGAACGCAGCGACTCCCCGTTCGCTCCAGATCATCTACACAAGTGGGACATCAAAAGTTATTAAAAACTTTCTAATAGGATTAACGGTGTTGTCATGGCAACGCCATGAATTACGTGTACGTTTTGGCCTTTCGCCGCCACCTTCAAAGAGTCATAACTCGCACATACTGTGGCCGATTTGAGCGTAACTTGAATCGTTGGTTGAGTTAAACTCGGGCAGGTCGGATCAGGCGCCGGCAGATCCGACCTGCCGGTGGGTGCCTCGGCTCTGAAGTATTTCTCTCGCTCTGATTGGCCGTTGTGGGCTGTGGGCGGAAAACATGTTTCAAAATGCAAGTCCCTCCTTGGTTTTTGTGTCAGGAATAAGAAAAATGCCTGTACGAGCCTGTAAAGTGTCTTATGGAGCAACTAATGTGCAGATGTTGTTAAAGGGTGGAATGAAAACAGCCCTAAAGTTTAGTCCCTTTGTCTGCACATGTGCCCTGTGTATATAACATATATACAGTGCCTTGCGAAAGTATTCGGCCCCCTTGAACTTTTCGACCTTCGAACTTTTTGCCACATTTCAGGCATCAAACATAAAGATATAAAACTGTAATTTTTTGTGAAGAATCAACAACAAGTGGGACACAATCATGAAGTGGAACGAAATTTATTGGATATTTAAAGCTTTTTTAACAAATAAAAAAATGAAAAATTGGGCGTGCAAAATTTTTCAGCCCCTTTACTTTCAGTGCAGCAAACTCTCTCCAGAAGTTCAGTGAGGATCTCTGAATGATCCAATGTTGACCTAAATGACTAATGATGACTCAAATCTGTAACTAATAGCATGCGTCATAATAACACAGTAGGATAGTTTCATTTTACATAAGCTACTGGAGTGAAAAACTTTGATAGGGTGAAAGGGCATGACAAAGTATTGCTGGAGTTGGTGCAGACTTGGAACCGATATGGATACTTACTGGCAATGCTCAAGTGCACCGGCAGCTGTTTAGATGATCTGTTAGTCATCAGGACACCCCACCTCCCCCTCTCTCCCCCCCTCTGTCCCTCTCCCAAACTTTGCTGCTCCTCTTTAGTGTCTCTCATGAGAGCGTGGTGAATAGCTCCTGAAATAGACCCCACTGAAGCGAGGAGGGAAATCTCCACTGAAAGCTTTGGACAAGGAGGGGGTTGTTGAGAGAGAGACAGCCTGTGACGCCAGCCAGCAGTGTTCTGTGGAAATGCAAAGGGGGAAAAGGAGGGGACGGACAAAAAAAAAAAAACAGACAGAGAAGGCCATCGCGATAAGTGAGAGAGAAGACAGAGAAAGGTGTGTGTGAGTTGCTAAAGGGACGAGCGAGGGACGGGGAGGAGGAGAGCGAGAGGGGTGCACCGTGAGAGGCAGCAGAGCGCTTTGGCTAAGGGAAAGTTCATTCTGGATTTACCGCACCATACATTAAGTGGAGACACCTTTTACGGCTTTCTATTCATCAATTTGAAAACTTTTTTTGTGATTTTGACTTCCCTGGGAAACAACCTCTTCCTAAGGATTAGAGCTTGAGTCTTGGAAGCACTGTTCTCGCCATGGAGTGTGGGAAGGAGTTGCTTCTACTTGGTAAGTTTCTTTAACATATGTTTGTCAGTGTCTAGAGAAAATGTAACAACAGTGAATAGAGGTTAGGACGTTTCAGGGCCACATGTCTTCACAGTTTGCGCTATGAAATGAATGTCTGAAGTAGATGTGACCACCAGACTCTGTGCAGAAGTCTGAGTAATAACAATAAGTGGTGTTATGGTCAGAGTGATTGCAGTGTGGTGACAAGTCAAATGTGCTGCAGTGACCACTAAAACACTATTGTTGTGTTGTACATGGGGAGAAGAGTATACAACACACCACCAAAAGAAAAGAAAAACTGTGAAAGAGAAACCCAGAGCTGTTCAACCTTGAGCTGGCTGGTTAATGAGCAACTTACAGTCTAACTAACTTGAAGGGATGGAACAGTGGTGTTGTTGTGAAAGGGGAAAGCAGAGTTTACTTGTTTTCTATACATTTTGGGCACAGTAGATGCACTTGCCCATGAATTAAATGACTTTAGTCATTAAAAAAGTTGTTTGATTTTTCCTCAGTTGGGAGTCTGTTGATTCATTTAAAAACATTGATTAAATACAAGTCTCTATGTAAAGGCTATAAAGTAATTTGTATGGACATGGTTTGTAAAGTATAGAAGAAACATACAGGTATCCACTTCAATTTGAACTTCATTTAAGTATTTTTTGTTGAAAATACTAGGCCTACACTTGAGCAAAACCTATGGACAGAGTTTGTGTAAGAGGTGTTGTAAAAAAAAAAAGACGTCTGTCTAAGGCCTAAAAAGACAACTGCAAAGTTTCCTCCTTTACACAAGACCTCATGGGGGTGTAGACAGAAAATTGTCCCCTCTGTCTGTTCTGACAAACTATCATATTTTAATATATCTAGGGGAAAAAGCAGACCAAGTGACATTTCTCTTACTGCAAATACATACTGTAGGCCTATCGGATATAAAATAAAACATTAATACATTTCTTTTTTTATCAGCAAAACGTGTTCATGGAAACGGATAGTTTATCAACTGAACAAAATGTTTTCAAGCTATAAGTGATATTAATTTTCATTCATGTCACAATGTATTTTTAGTCACGGGGTTATCATTTATTAATAATAAAATCACAGTTTAGGGAGTACTAGTATCAAATGGGAACCTCAGTTACCCATTTAAACAATTAATTGTAGTATTGAAGAAATGGAGCATGAAGTGCCACAAAAGTATAGCAGAAAAGGAATTCCAAAACTATTGTAATGTTTCATGTTTCTAATAAGGTGATACTTAAACAAAAAAGAAGCAAAACACAGTAGAATTTAAAACAACACCAACAAAACGTGACTTTTGATAATGCAGTGTGAATCCAGTATTGCTTCAGCCATGTCATTGATACTTGGCTACATGTCATAGTAACTTCTCTTTTTCTCTTTGGACTAAAAGGACAACAGGAAGCACAGACAAAAAAAAGACGCGCACGACTTTGGCGCTCATTACAGTCAATGAAAGTCAGCTGAGCCTGGCATAAAGTCACTCTGTCAGTATGTTGAGGTTTTTAGTTGTAAAGTCAGCGCTGGTCACACTGTCTCGCGGCTGTCTGTGGCCATCATTACATGGGAGACACAACAGAGGGCTCTATTGTGGTCCAAGCAGGGATACACTCAGACTTGCACATGGTTTATCTTACATAGGGGTTGTGCGTGTACCCCTATAGTGATATTAGTAGACAGAGTGTATACGCCATGTTCAGGGAATTTAGCATGTGAAAACAAAACTAAATGTCTTGGTAAACGGTTCTCTTTTTTCTCTCTCTATGAGTCCCAACATGTGTCAAATACCAGAGACGTCCACAGAGTCTCTTCTGACTGAGGTTGAAGTAATTCTAATTCTAAAGTAAAATTGCGCAAATTAAGAACTGAGGACCTAATAGATCAAGGATAGGCAAGCTTGTCTGGCTGTGGGTCAATGGTCTGAGTCTTCCCCAGGGAGATTTTGGAAGGAATTGATTGAATTGATTGGCTACGTGAATAGATTTTTATATCTGTTGTGTGCATTATAGTTTTAAATGATTGGGGCCAAAGCAAATATGATGGTGTGCCAGATTTGGTCTTAGGGCCTGACATTGCCTATCCCCGTAAATAGGCGGCATTGATACTAAATATTTGCTCAATTTGTTTATCTATATAGCTACAACCTTTAAAAAAATGAAATAAAATCATTACAAGAACAAAGCTTTGTGGTGCTGGTCAAAGTCTAGATCCGAGGGCTTCAAGAGGGGCATGTTCTTAAATAAACAAATTAATATGGGCCTACCTGGTGGTGACAGATGTTAGCACCGATCTCATGCTGTGGTGACCTAGAAATAGTAAGATTTTGGTTAAAATAGGTCCAGCAAAAAACTGTCTCCCGCTGATGTCTGTGTAGGCTCTCAGTCGTACAGGAGTTGTCCATCTTCAATGACGGTTCCTTGAGTCATCTTCTCTGTAGTTGAAGCGCGCACTGACGAAGCGTTCTGGATGAGAAGCGAAATG
The DNA here is from genome assembly GCA_007210695.1 of Neogobius melanostomus. Lineage (NCBI taxonomy): Eukaryota > Metazoa > Chordata > Actinopteri > Gobiiformes > Gobiidae > Neogobius > Neogobius melanostomus. The sequence goes on from VHKM01000282.1 coordinate 2,723,484, forward strand.
TTCGACACTTCAACTACAGAGAACAGAAGACGACTCAAGAACCTTCATTGTAGGTGTCTCCCACTGATTTTTCTTGGTAAAAAATAAATAACCAGGATTCTGTGTCCTTAATAAAGAGAGAAAAAAAAAAAAAAAAAAAAAAGGAAGAATGGACGTATTTGATTGGTTTTTCATATTATTTTGCCTCATGCCATCTTTCCCTGCCGTGTTGACAGTGGTGTGTACGATAGAAACATCCTAACAAACATGACCTTTATTTACAGGTGGTTGATTGCGAGTACGTGCTCAATTGTTTTCTTTTTCTTCAAATAATAAAAGAAGCTTTAAGTCATAGCTTTCTCTGCTGTATTGATGGACTGTAGTAGTGGACCAATCGAAACAACACAAATATTTGCACGTTGTTGCTTTCTAGTACATGCTCAATGCTAACATCGGGCTAATTATATGGGTTTGTATATTAATTTAGGCTCTGTATTTTCCTAATTATAGAAGAAGACTTACCTTTCACACAATGTTGAGATATGTCTTATTGGCTTTATGGCTGCCCTGCATGGACCTCAAAATGTCTTGGTTTGCAATTGTGGTTAGTTTTGGCCTTTATATCCAATTAGGTCTTAAAAGATTATCCTAAAATGGTTTCTTGGAAAACTCTAGAAAAATGACTACGCACTGTTTCTGTTTTCTAGGTGTTATGCTGGTGCTGGCAAAATGCGTCACTACATGCCCAAATGGTTTCATCAAACAAGGACGTGACTGCATTGGTAACTAATTTCTAACATTTGAGCAACTTCTGTCTAGAAAGTATTAAATTGTATCTTTCTTGTAATGCAATAAACCAGGACCAAGTTTTGCCAATTTAATTGTAAAGCATTTGTCCTTTTTAAGAAATACTGACCCTGAATACTGTGGAGAAAATGCAAAGTGCTTCAACACTACCCACATAGCAAAATTTGTGTGGCCCGGATCTGGGCCACACATTCACCTTTCTTCAGGCCCAGATACCGCGATGAATTACGGTCCTACACTGGGCCACCTCCGGTAGTCAGAGTTAAGCCAGAGCCGAGCCAGTGTCAAACCAGATCTCAGACAGAGCTCAGCCTGTGCCGGTGTGGAGCCAGATCTCAGACAGAACTCAGCCTTATGTGCCGGTGTAAAGCCAGAGGTGGGCCAGATCTCAGTCTTGTCTACCAGAAGTGGCAGACAAGGCTGAGATCTGGTGGCTCATTGCTTAGATAAGTCTAGTCAAAATCTTTTGGGCTTGACTTACATAAGCAATGACATTGAAATAAACAACAGCATTTATTTATTTTACAAACATTTATTTCATTATAAAAGGTAAAACAATAAAATGCGAGTTTACAAGTATTGAAAGAAATCAAAAAGCCAAAATCAGGACCAAAACAAGGCTAAAATGGAACTAAATTAGAAAAATCATATCTAATACTGAACATTTGCACATTTTTAACTTACCATGCATCTTTGATTAAGGCAGTTTGCAAGAATAACCCCACTTTGTATGAAAAAAGTGTTTTTCACTAAAAGTGAACTCTTGGCCTGATACAAAAAAGATTATTATAAAAGAACAAATATATCTAGATCATTTTTTTTCTGATGTTGGTAATTTTGTTGAGTATAAAAGCAGATAAATTTAACTATCTTGGTGTTATCAAAAAGACATAATGGGGTAATTTGACCTGGAGGTCGTGGTACATTATGAAAAAAATAACTTTTTTAACATCTTCAACAACATCTTTAAAACCATATATTCCAGACAATTTTTGAAGATGCAAACAAATAGAAAGCATCACAAAAAGTATGTAAAAATAAAAAATAGTAACATTGCGTATTACAGTATACTGTTTTTAATCAATAACCACCAAAGCAAAAAGTGGCTCAACTTACCCCAGTCCTTCAGTCCCACATAAACACAAACCCAAATGTAAAACAAATGTTATTAATGTCTGTCTTAGCAGCACCGTCCATCGTGATCTTGGTCCAGGTGCAGGCATCTCTTTATAGTGGCCTCTGTGGTCCGCGACTCCAGTTTTCAGCTTGTTTCATCTCACAGCAGCTACAAGTACAAAGATGCATTTTTATATTGTAATGTCGATTTTACTTGTATACCACTGAGAGAAGGGGTGTTTTTATATATTTAATCCCACTGAGAGAAGGGGTGTTTTTATATATTTAATCCCACTGAGAGAAGGGGTGTTTTATATATTTAATCCCATATATTGTGATAAAAGTATTTTTTTATATAACAGTTGCTTGTAACTGATAAAGCTAACTGCTAACTGTTAGCACGTTCGAGCAGCTAACCTACTTACAATATGACTAAATGTACCCTTGCACTAATTTTGGGTGAGAAAACGTATATAAAACAGTAAACATAGCCTGCAAATAAATAACTTAATTAATAAATGATTAATAATCACTTACGTTTTAAAGAGCTGGACTGCAGTATGACAGCAAACTCAGTGACAGAGCGATCCTCCAGGACGTTGCTAGGCAGCGGTGAAACGAGTCCGTTGCTAGGTATGAAAACCTAACTGACGCCCTGAGGTGGAAAGTATCAATATTTATGGTGAAATGTAGTTCTTTTTATCTTTTCTTAAAAATGTAAATAGGCCCACAAAACCTCTGGAAAACTTCATCTCTGATCCGCTGTAGCAGTTAGACTTAAGCCCAACGCACACCGAAACGCCTTGACGCGCGGCAAAAGAGCCGCCTCCTTTATTTTCTATGAGAGAACGCACACCGAGGTTGCAGTGATGCTGGACCCCGCGCCAAGATTCAGATTTGTTGAATTCAGACGCGGTGGCGTGGAGGAAAACACAGGCTTTTAACCATCCTGCTGAGGCACAGAGGCGGGTCTGGTCAGTGACAGACAGGGAAACCGCTGTGAACTTTGTTTGTTTGGACGAGAGAAGCCGCGGAGACAGAGTATCCATGGTCAGGCTCATGCATCAGGGGAAGTATGTTAAACTCGTGTCTGTAGCCAACTCGCTATTAACCTACAAAAAAGAGCCAGGTTTGCTCTCTCTGCAACACGGACATACGTGTCTTCTTTTATTTATGATAAATGTATAAATCACGTGTGTAAAGGCCCGCACGGTTTGAGAAAAGCCTCTGAAGTGCCGTGACGCGGCGCGCTCCGGTGTGTGTTGAAATCCCACATGGACGCGCGTCAGAGGACGAGCCGTGGCGCGCTGCATTCTGGTGTGCGTTGAGCTTTAGTGTATTTTTTTATTCAAATGTAAACATTTCAATAACTGCAATAACAAAAAAATGAATAGGCCTAAATTTGTATTCATCTACATGTCACACCTCCATTTGGTCACACCTGCATTTGGTAAACGTGGTAAATCTTCAGGTAAACCTCCAGTGGTCCACGTCTGGCATGCAGGATCTGTGCCTGTTCTGGCCCACGTCTGGCATGCTGCATCTGTGTCAGTTCATTAATGCCAGACCTGGCACACCTCTGGCTGACATTCTACTTGCCGTACCAGAAGTGAGCCAGCCATGCCGGTCTGAAACCGGATCTGGGCCAGATTGGTCTGCTATGTGGGTAATGGTAGTTACTACTGTCAGTGCTTGTGTAACAGGGTTAATTAGGACTGATGTTAAATCCATGCTATTTGGTGTGGTGCTACCGCTGCGCCGCCAGGAGTCGCTGTGGCCTCGCCGGCGACGCACATGTGCTCTGTGGAGAGTTCCTGGCGGCAGGCAGACAAGCTGAGGAGGTCAGACAGGACGGCTGCGTCTGGAGGAGCGGAGGAGCTGCCACCACGAGGCCATGGATCTAATATAATACACGCCTGTAGCCAGCAGTTACATTTTCTGTTCAGAATGGAGTGTTTATGAGCGTGGGAAAATGTGCGTGTCCCGATTGGTCAACTGTGTCACAACAACAGTGCGCAGTGCAAGGCTCCTACTGCTACGAAGCCTTCAACTTGGCTATAGTTCTGTCAAATGGAGATAAAAGTCGGCGACACGAAGAAGCGGGACGTATTTCAGTGGATTTAATAAGAAAAGGAGACGGGCCTCAGCCCCGAGATGGAGGAGGCGGAGGAGACAGCGGAGAAAGCGGAGAGAGGCGAGCCGCTAGCGGCGAGGTGAATGAACAGTCCGTCTCCAGACTCAGTAAGTGCCGCTAAACTCTGTTCGCGGTTGAAATGTAGCTTGAAAAGGTGGTTCTCGTTAACTTTTGGTGATATAAAGTTGTGCTGTTTCGGTGGGAATCGCTGTGGCCATGAAAGAGTTGTTTGTGCCACTGTTTTAACAGAGAAATGACGAGGGAGGCGCTGGGGTGTTTTTCTGTCTTTATTTCACTCTGTCATTGGCCGCTGCTTTCTGTGTGTTCACATTGGGGACGGTACAATCACCCACGTTTCTCCTGTGCGTCCAAAATCAGGCTTAAAAATCAAAGATGTTTGATTTCCTGCGACTGTAGCCCAGTTGCGTCTGACTGCTGCCCACACTACACGATTCAAACGCCAGTCCAGTCGTGACCCCTCCACACTACGCGACACGACTCTCTGTGACTGCCTTCGACTATAGACACGACTCGGGAAGACTCGGCGCGACCGAGAATTGTATCAAAATCGGGCATAAAAATCGTGTAGTGTGAGCTGACCCTAACGTCATCGCCCCCCCTTGGTTTTCAGCCGCCCCCCTTCTGTACTGAGCTGGCGCCGGGACTGAGCGCATCCATTACAAAGTTCTGCTCATCACCGTCCAACAACATGGCCCCTTCATACCTCACAGACCTCCTACAACGCCACCGCCCCTCCCGTCGCCTCCGCTCTGCTGACTTAAACCTCCTCAAACCCATCACCAAGTCAAAGCACCGAACCTTGGGGGACCGAGCCTTCGCCATCGCCGCCCCCACCCTCTGGAACTCACTCCCCATCCACATCAGAAACTCAGACTCGCTGACCACCTACAAAAATCTGTTAAAACCCACTTGTTTCAGCTCGCCTACAACCAGTGGTTAAAGTGGATTTTGGGAGGTGGTGGAACTCTAATCTCAAAGACTCAGAACGCTACATTAGGTCGATATATGAAAGGCTGTGTGTATATTACATGTAACAGAAGGTGTTTTATATTACTTTTCATTTATTTATTTTAAAAATAAGTTTTAACCATTTCAACAGAATAAGATTTCTTTATATGTGCTCTTGTTTGAGATACTCCAAGAAAATTAGAGCAACAGCCAGTCCTACCCGGGGAATTTTAATAATCAGATAACAATTTAGTGCAATGGTGTATTTAAGGCAAAAATATGCTGTTTGAATTAGCCATTATACAGGGATGAGAATCAGAGCTGTCAACATTATGCAATTACTTTTCCTAAAAAAAAAGCAACACTGATTTTTGAATAGCTTCAAATAGACTTTTATATTTTTTATTATTATTGTTTAATGTAACTCGTCAAAATCCTGTGTTTAAATGTTTCCCTGTGGGGCACCTCTGGCTGTGGGCCCAGTCACTCTGCTGCCCGTGTCAGCTCTGCCACTTTTGTTTCTCCGTCTGTAGCTGCTCATCGCCTGAGCAGTGAGGAGGAAAGACAAAGGCTTCCCACACGAGTCTAAAGACTCAACTTTAGCCTGGATTCATGACTCTATGTTACTTTTAAACCGCGGGCAGATTCAGAGGATCAGATCAGAGCAAATACTTTGTGAACAAGGCCGACACTGCGCCGTAACTGAGCGCCGTAACGCCGCACTGTTTATCGTCTTTTCTCTTCATTATGCTTCCTAAATTAATTTGTAAAACCGAAAATATGAGGCTGATTGATGCGAAATAAAAAGCGGCCTAAAGCTTGGGAAGAGTAGACTCCGTTTATGGATTAGTTTATGTCCATAAAGTTCATTATTTCGTGATAAATGCTGTTATATTGAGGCGCATTAAACCTGCACGCATGAGGAGCAGACTGAGCTGCTGCTGATCTTATGATTATTTCTCCAGATTCTGAAGAGTGGACTTTTGTCCAGCGCAGCTTCAGCAAGTTAATAATAAAACTACCCAACCTAGTATTTATTGCATTGATTTATCTCACCGGCAGACTTTCGCAAGTGGCAATCATTAACTTTTTTTGGTCACACGAAGGTGCGGGAACGCCGTTCCGACCGTTCCTGCCCACTTTAACCCCTGCCTACAACCTACAATAGCACCTCATCTTTGTTTGTTTGTCTCATTTGTAAAGCGTCTTTGTGTTCTTTGAAAAGCGCTATATAAGACTTATGTATTATTTATTATAGATCATTTTGAAAGTGTTAATTCTTTTATAAGTTAATTTTTAGCATGACCTATGTTGATGTCAACAAACTTTGCAATAAAAGTTGGAAAACTGGGAAAGCTGATGATACAACGTTATAGAGGTGCCCATTAAAAAGTGATAATGTACACCAGTTAAAAAAACAGTTCAATCGCGTCGGACGGTTCACGCCTCCGCGTCGTCCAGTTATTTCTGATAATGGACACCTCGTCGTGCATTATCCCTTACATAAACACCAAGGCCGTTTCTCAATCTGTGTACTTGTGCGGACTTGTGTGCTCGTGGACTCGTGAAACGTCATCACGCGCGGCCCAAGTCCTGTTCCAATTCAAAGTTCGCTTCTCAGCAAGTCCGCTGTAAATCCCCGGATGAGAACTTGCTCCGCCCGTTTTACCGAGGATGCATCAGAGGAGACTTGTGCGTTCTCCGCCAGCTATATTTCCCACAATCCGTTTCGCTTTGAGCACGTGGATCATGTCTATGGGATCACCGCGAGCCTCCGCCTGCGGCGGCCCCTCCTCCTCACGCACCGAGCCGCTCCAGCTGATCAACAGCTGATCGTGCGCATGTAAATAAATGCGGAGATGTGACCGGTTTAAGAGTCTTTAGAAGTGTCTCCAGCTCAAGATGGTTTCTGAGCAGAAGTGTTAAAACAACTTGGTCATGCTTTCATTTCTCATAATGACAGCAATATTAAGTCGTATCGTCATGAACAGGTTATTGAGGACAAATGCATTTTATGTTTACATTGTATTATTAAGGGGCACTGCAGACAAATCTTTATGTGGGAACTTCAGAAACAGTTTCATATTTTAAAGTGTTCATTATTGTTTCAGTTTGCACATCAGATATGTTTAATTACTTTACACATAACGCCTTATCTATGTAGGCTATCATTGTATAAATAATGTGAAATTAACTAAAATGTAAAATGTTATTTTTGTTTACAGTAAAAGTTTGTAATTGATGTCTTTGAAAACATCTTTCCACTTCCTGCAGTGTCTCACCCTTTTAATTTCATATGAGGTTGTTTAATGTTATAAAAGCTCACAACCACATGTTCATGAGCTACTTCCTGTGATGTCATCGAGTTCACTCGTTCCAAACGCTGAAATAGCCGAGTCCACACTTGTGAACTCCTCAAGTCCGTTCTCCGAGTCTGCACCCGCAAGTCCGTACCCCGGAGTTCACAAGTACAGAGTACGCATACTGGGGATTGAGAAACGGCCCAAGACACCACAACTGTGTTTCCTTACCTTTGCGAAAGGAGTGAAACAGCGCCCCCAATTTGACGCTGGTGGCCAAAAAATGTACTGCATCCATATTTACCATTGAGAACGAATAGGAGAGTTAGTATTAACCATACTGCGCAAAAGTAGGTCACTCTTTGCCGGGCCAACGGAATTGTTTTGGCGGGCCAAATTTGGCCCGCGGGCCCCACTTTGGGCACCTCTGGGTTAATGTATGTGACCCTGTTTGTCACATGTGGGGCTGAATACCTTTTAATTTCTTTGGATTTACGATACTAACGCCTGAACAATACGTTTGTTGTGGGGTGTAGGGATGTTGCTGATGTTTTTAGTGGAGTTGGAAAACACTAAATAAATGTAAAAAATAAATGAATAATAAATAGAACTTAAATCCACAGTTCACAGCAATGTAAATAATTGTATGGAATAATTGTATGGACCCAATTAACCAAATCTGGAAGCTTCTTGAAAAAAAAAAGGTCAACGAAAACGAGGATGAAAACGCACAAAAAGCAGCAAAAGCCACAAGAGAGCAGCAAAAAAGTGACAAAAACACAACAAATAAGTGACCTAAAAAAGCAACAAAGAAGCAACAACAAAAGAGCAACAACAACATGCCCGAAAAGCATCAAAAAAGCAACGCAAAAGGCCACAAAAAAGTGACTAAAGAGCGACAAAAAGGTGACAAACACGTGACGAAAACATGACATGAAAGCGATGGAGAAAACGATGACAAAGCAAAGAAAAGAAATACAAAAATGTGACAAAAAACGTGCGATCAGTCTTGTAGGCCTTAGCTTTCAACTGAGGCGTTACACTGTAATTGGGGCTAGGGATGTCAAGATTAACCGGTTTTACGATTACCACGATTATAAAAAGACGCGGTAGTTACCCGTAAGAATTTCAGAAGCCACGGTTTACCGCGGAAATTTTCACGCTGACGCACGAGCCTCTGCACGCCATAAACAGCGCGTAAACTCACCCGTAGTTGAGCAAGGCAGAAGGACGCTCTCCTCCAGTGTTGTATCCACCTAAAAACGATTGAAGTCAGCAGAGTGGGACCTCTTTAGGATCCAAAACATGACCAAGGCGTTGTTGTTGTCGATGGAACATCCGTTATGCAAACCCTGTCGTCAGAAGTTGCAGCAAAAGGCGCTGATATCGGCTACGTCGAATATAAACAACATCTTGGAGATAATCCTTCGCTGTAAATGTCCAGGTCAAGGTAACGAACTGCATAATTCCCAAAAAAGTTGTCCAAATGTTGGGAAATAGCCGCCACAACTGCCTCAGGATGTAAACAAAAAGCTAACGCGCTCCGCTCTGCTTCAGCGTAACAGAAAGGAAAGTGAAACCGTGCACATGTGGAGATCAGCTGTTCAAAAGAGTCTCTTTAGTCATTTTGTAAACACGTTTCATTCTCTGTTCATCAAAACATCTGACAAATAATTAAGCAGCAGCAGAACTTTAGAGAACAGGAAACCTAGCCTAGACTGTGGCCTAATAATATATAGTCAAATAATTATGATAATTATGGTCATTATAAAGAAGTAAAGTTGACATTGTTTTGTATTATTCAATGTAGGCCTATTTATTTTACTGCAAAACCATCTTAAAACATTTTTCATTTTTAGAAACAGTGAATGTTTACAAGTTTAAGTATTAAAAAGCTTTTTAAAGACAACAACTAAAAATATCAGTTATTTCCTTTCATTTGGTCGATAATCGTGAATAATCGTAAAATCGCAATATTTTCTTTCACAATAATCGTGACTCAAAAAATTGAAATCGTGACACCCCTAATTGGGGCCATACATTATTTACACATTTCAACCTAAGTGAGATTTTAACACATGATTTACCTGCGATGAGTAACAACTTTTGTATATTGTGTCGATTACAACGTACTATTCAAGAAGCTTACGATAAAGTTACTCTCACGGCATTGTTTCAAGTTGTACAAAAGCTATTTGTAGAGTTAGATGTCGTCATAAATGGACTGTCAGCAGCTGTGACTTTGTTTGCCCCCAGGTTTGCTATTGCTTCATCATTTTAAATATTTAATATACGTAAAATCTCTATACATTACTGGGCAAATTACCTCCCTGTCAATGTTGTTGGTTTGGTCACAATGATAATAGCTACCATAAGCAAAATTCCTCAGTTAAAAGGGTAATAAACCCTCCTGAACAAAGCCCTTTTCATTTGTAATTGTACAGTAATAGTTAACCTCTCTTGTAAAAGGTCTGTAAAATGCCGCGAAATATTTATGTGTAGAGCGAGAGAGCAAAAGATGTGTCATACTGAGCTCAATACGGAAAACAGTGCAGATAAAACCGTACAAACCAAGACGACAGGAGCCAAATTAAGACCATGCAACTTAATACTCATTTCCACTGATACACTTAAGCGATACCATTATGACGTGGCTTAAAGTAGGGCTGGGCGATATGGACCAAAAGTCATATATTTAGGTTGAATATCGATATACGATATATATCCGATATTTTTTCCACAAAGTGAGAGCTGTGAAATGAAATGTTAAGTCAAAGCCAAATACAAGTGATGATTTCAAGTGTGATTTCGATTTTATTTTGAAATCAAGTAATATAAAGTTACTGTTAATAACTTTATATTGCATATAACTAAACTATAGCAGAGACAATGAAATAGGACTTAATAAAGTATTACTTACTTTTAGTCTTTAAGTATGAAATATAATTCAAAATAGTCCACATGGCCATTTACATAATTTACAATAAGCTTATGTGACCTATGCTGTATATCTCTGCGTTGTGTGTAGTGCTCTCATTAAAGTGGAGGAGACCAGGCTGTGTTGGGAGTGAGCAACGCTCCAGCTCCGTTTATTTGGGGCAACTGGCGACAGAATCAAAAAGACTGGCGTTAGCCACTAGCATGTGGAGTCGACCCAACGTGGTCTTCCCTCAAGACACAGAAACAAGAAATAGTAATAATAAAAAAAGGTACCTGGCGACAGAATCAAAAAGACTGGCGTTAGCCCACTAGCATGTGGAGTCGACCCAACGTGGTCTTTGGGGATAAACAAAACAAAAACACGTAAGTACAAAATACAGACATGACTAATGATAAAACAATATAAACAACATAAAAGACAAGTTAAAACCTTATGATATGCATTTTAACAATATGATGGCTAACGATGCCTAAAAACCCGCTCACCTTCCCTCAAGACACAGAAACAAGAGGGGGAGAAAAAGGAGGAGCCATCCCTATATACTCCTAGACCGGATGTTCCAAGCGTTGGACCGACAAAATAAAATACACAAGACAACTAACGCACACTCAACCAGGTACATAAAACATATATAACAAAAAGGTGGGACAATATGTACACAGCCCCGAGTAACACTTACTCGGGGGCACTCCCACACCATGCCACACCGTGGCGCTCAAAACCCACTACCAGGATTTTAACCCATCTATAATAACACCATTACATACACCCCCCCAAATTCTGAGTAATCGGGGATGTATAACAAAAAGACAGAAAGAAGAGAGAAAAAAAAATATGTACAAGAGTAACCCCAAACCGGAATAATCCATCCCAAAGGATCGCACAGAGTAGAGCCCTACCCCGCGCGGGTGTGAAGAGTGCCGTTTACACCCCTCGTACTGCAGTGAAACTCTTGAGAAAAAATTATCATTTTACATCTCTTCTCTTCATGGAAGCTCCATAACCTTCCTAACATAAAACTAATGGGAGCTGGTAAGCCTTCCCTTGCGTGAACATACTATTTACAAAAGAGATAACGAATCTCACGGGCATTGAGGGTCCCCCTAACTCTACACTTTGTCCATTCATTTCACAAATTAACCGAGCGGGGGGATTTACCAATCTGCATGCTCTGGTACGCACAGGTACAGTTGCGCATCAGCTACTGCGTCACACATCACTACGTCTGCGGAGGCTAGTTCTGATTGATCCTCAGGTAGGGTGTGGCCACCCACGGTAAGTGGCAGTTGAGAGAGCGCACCATCAGATCCAACACAGACAGAAGCGCCTTCACACGGACCCAACGCCATAGAATCCACATCAGACTCAGCAAACGGATCAGACACGGTATCTTCGTCGACTAGACTCGCTTCTACACTCTGGTAAGAACCATTTTCAGTGTTCAAAAGCCAATTAATCGTCCTAGTCTCACTGTCCTGTGCCTCAACAGGAATTTCCGGTTCGTCGTTCGCTAATGAGGAGCAATTAGATGCACATGGGCCCTCTACATTCGACGAAAGAAAACTGACAGGGAGTAGAAGATTTCTATGTACCGTTTTGACTTTCTGAGTGTCAGGGTCTTTGATGGAATAGACATTTACGCCCGGTCTCACGTAAATAACTTCAAACACCGTCGAAACCCATTTGTCCGCAACCTTCCACTTCCCTCTCTCTCCTCGATTTGCGAGTAAAACCTGATCACCCACGACGAGGGCCGCGCCTTAGCCTTACGATTGTAGTTTTCTGTCTGATGGGCCTGAGCTGTCCTACTGCTTTGGAGAGCAATGCGCGATGCCTCAGCTAAATCCCGCCTCAAAGCTGCGATAAACTCATGGTGGTCAACGACAGGAGTACCTTCGAGCACATGCTGGAAGACGACATCGACTGGCAAGCGGGGAACTCTCCCAAACATGAGGTAGAAAGGCGCAAATCCCGTAGTCTCATGTTCTGTGCAATTGTAACAAAAAGTCAGCATCTGCAACATCTGAGGCCATCTCGCTTTCGACTGTGGAGGCAAGGCACGGATCATGTTCCCCAGAGTCCTGTTGAACCGTTCTGTGATGCTATTCCCCATAGGATGGTATGGCGTCGTGTGCGATTTCTGGACCCCAGACAGTGTCAAAAGTTCTTTCATGAGACTGCTCTCGAAATTTGCACCTTGGTCTGAGTGGATGCGCTTTGGGAAGCCATACACGCAGAAAAAGTCATTCCACAATCGGCGGGCGACTTGTTTAGCCGACTGATTCTTGCAGGGAAATGCATGTGCCAATTTCGAAAAATGGTCAGTGACGACCAAGACATCGACGCATTTTTTGTCCGTCTGTTCAGCAGTCCAGAAGTCGATGCAAACCAACTCCATCGGCTCCGAGGTTTGGATGCTTTCCAAGGGAGCACGTCCATGTGGTTCAGGCGTTTTACCCACGATGCATCTGAAGCATTTCCTGACGTGATTGATGACGTCCCTTTCCATCCCTATCCAGAAAAACCTTTGCCTGGCCAGAGATAGCGTCCGCGCTTGGCCCTGGTGGCCCGCTGAATCGTGGAGGCCAGTGAGGACTTGTTGTTTCAAGGCGCTCGGTACAACGAACTGATGGAGCGTCACGTTCATTTTATTGTCTCTTTTCGACCGGAACAACAACCCGTCCTTGATGGACAACTTCGCCCAGTGTTTGAGAAGGTTCTTCACACCACCTGGTTCACGTGCGCGCTCACGCTTGGTGGGTCTTTTCCGCCTTTGCACGTAATAGAAGACTCTATTCAGGGTGCCGTCCTGTTCTTGCATGGACACAAGCTGGCTCAGCGGAAGCGAAGCACTGTCGGTGATACACGCTAGTTGCGGGACATCAGTACAAGTGACACGCAACGGACTGGCGTCCCCTTCACTCTGGGCGATTAACACCGCTTGGACTTCGTCGAGGGACAGAGATGGCTGTGGGGAAAGCGAATTGGCGGAATCCCCAGACTGGTCTACGCGTTGGCAGTTGTTTGTGCACCTAAACGCGTCTTGGACTCTCTGGTCCGCTAACTCACTAACTTGGGCGAGCAGATGAGAGTACGGTTCAGACACCAGACGGTGGGTCACGCAGGACTTAACAAAAGGCTCCCTACTAAGTGCGTCAGCAACTACGTTCTTAGGGCCCGGGACATAGTTAAGATCGAAGCTATACGCCGCTAACTTAACTAAGCTTAACTTAACCAAGCGTCAAGTTTGGGCTTAGTCAATATATACGTCAGTGGATTATTGTCAGTCCAAACAGAGAAGGTCCTTCCCTTTAACCAATGGCCAAATTTGTCGCATACAGCCCACTTAAGAGCTAAAAACTCCAGGCAGTGAGCTGGATAATTCAACTGGGCTTGAGACAAAGTTTTACTGGCAAAAGCCACAGGTCTGGCGATCTTACTACCAGTTGGCAATTGCGAAAGAACAGCGCCTATCCCGTCGAAAGAAGCGTCAACAGCTAGGATAAAAGGGGCATCGAAATCTGGATGAGCCAACGTCACACTGTGTATCAAATCATGTTTGAGGGTCTCGAAAGCTTCCCTACAGTCGTCAGTCCAGTCAGTGGGGGTCAATCTCACTAAACCTTTCTTGAACTTAGGCTTGAGAGGTCTACCCTTTTTCTTGGAAGTGGCGGGCTCTGACACGAGACTAAACAGGGGCCTAGCCTTGGCTGAACAACCTTCAATAAAGTGGTGGTAATACAAGGCCATGCCTAAAAAGGACCTAATCTTTTTAGCGCAGGGGGTTTTACCGTCTGCCTCCATGAGGTCCGTTTCCCTAATATCCCCAATGGCCTGAACTTTACTGGGGTCAGTTTTCATGCCTTCTTCGCAGACGATGTGGCCCAAAAACTTTACAGAACGCCGGAGGAAATGACATTTCTTGGGGGAAAGCTTAAGATTGTTTGCAGCTAACCGCGAAAATACCATCTCCAAACGCTCTAGCGCAATCTGTTCGGACGGCGCAAACACCATCAAATCGTCCAGGTAACACAACAGGCTGGTAAAGTTTTTGTCACCGAAGATCGACATCATCATGCGCATGAACGTCGCGGGGCTGTTGGTCAGTCCTTGAGGCATCCTGTTATACTCATGCAGCCCGAACGGGGAGGAGAAGGCGGTGTACCGTTTGTCATCCTCGTGTAGCGGGACGTTGTAAAACCCCGAGGTGAGATCCATGGTGGAGAAGAACACATTGCCCCCAAGCGCCGCGAGCGCATCAGTCTGGTGGGGCATCTTTAATAGTTCTCGCATTAAGCCACCGAAAGTCATTACAGATGCGTAAATCACCATTGGGTTTCACAACGAGAACTAGAGGAGACGCATACTCGCTCTGGGACTTCTTGATGATCCTGACTTCCTCCATCTCGTTCAAAGCTGTCCTCAGTTTTTCATAATGGCAAGGAGGGACACGCCGGTATGGAAGTCTGAACGGCTTGTCATCCATCAACCGTATCCTGTGTACAAAGTCTTTCGCCTCTCCACAATCCATCTTGTGCCTAGAGAATGTGGAGTCGTATCGTTCGATCAGGTTGAGTAGCTTGTTTTTCCACTCCAAGGACACTTCACAAGACGTGATATCAACTTCCGAGAGTCCCACGTCGATGAGGGTCTTGTTTATCTCGTTCTCAGTTTTCAAAACTGGAGTCTCCGTCGTGCGCTGGGTATTTGACTGAACTCGTTGTGGCTCCGGTAGATCTTGTACTGACAAACTAGGCGAAACATCCACCAGTTTGGCATTTTTCTTCATGGTGAGTGCTTTCTCCGTAGGGTTAACTATTTTAACGGGAACCCACCCATCCCCATATAGAGTGGTGACAACTCTCCCCACCAAGATCTGCGCTGGTCTCGTTTTAGATCGAGTGGGTTCTACGATGACGGAGCTCCCCACCGCCGAAGCGTCTACAGATGGTAATTTAGCCCACACCAAATGTTCAGTCAAAGGTTGCAACGTGACACTTCTCTTTAATTTCGCAGTCCCGAAATCCAAAGGCGAGGTGTCCGTACGGTGCACTGTATGGACAATAGCGACAGCAGCTTGGGTAGCTCTTTGCCAAAAGCGCCCATTTTACTCGAGTCTATTGCTCCATTTTCGATCCGCATCATGAGCCATTTCAAGACGTTGCTCCCCAAGATCATGCTGTCGGACTGGCCTGGTACCACTAGGACTGGGACGATGACTTTGATACCGTACACTAAAACAGAGAGGTCGTACAGAGCGGTAGGCATTACCGGTTGACCTCCGCAGCCCACGATGACATACTCATCCGCTCGCTTCCTGTCAATCTCTGGATAATCCCTCTTCAGTATTGAATCAGTCTCTTCGCTAATAGTGCATGCCATAGATCCACTGTCCACTAAGGCCTTGATGACGTAACCGTTGTCCATGATAACGTCCGTGTGAAATAACGAGTCGGTTTCTGAAAGTCTTTGTAATACCTGTACAACTGGTGTCTTGCCCAGCGGCACTTGTCGCTGTAAGCTGCACGCCCGCAACCAAGATGTACCGCACTGTCCATTGTGGGAGGTGAAGAATCCCCATCTACGCTGTCCTCCCCTACACGCAGACTGACTAGTTTCCCTTGAGGCCCGGAGGGAGAAGTGTTAACGCCCCGGAACAAGCGTGGCTGGAGTGGCCCTGCGCGTGGCACCGAAAACACAGTTTATGCTTCCAACAATGCGTGTACGTGGTGTGGGACACATCCTTACAGACCGCACACGGCATGCTGTTTAAACCGTCTATTTTGGGATACCGTGTGTCTCGACGCGGTTTCTGGGCAACCTGGGCGCCATCTTGGGACTGCGACAAAACCTTTTCCAACATGGCGGCTAGCTTCTCGAGTACTGAGTGGTCAGATACGTTAGCGGTGGGGGCTACATCAGCGGCAATATCACCTTTATTCACAGTAACCGTATTCATTACACCGGCTCTTCTAGAACTATTTTCTAAATGGTACTCATCCAGCACCTCCTGGACATCGCGAGCCGACCACTTATCGATAGTCTTAGACCGGAATGTGTAAGAAAGCTCTTTGTTCGGGCAGTATCTTATGAATAACCGGGTGACATCCTCCCCAGGAATATCGGAGAATTTCCCCAGCCCCGCGAGGCAGCTAATGGCAGTGTCCGCAGCATTGTTTAACCGTAACCAAAAATCATACGGATCCTCATTAACCGTGGGGCGAATGGAGTAAAACTCAGCGAGTGGGACTGAGGAGCACAGCCCAGCGCCAAAATGTTTACGTAAAAGACCGTAAATAGCATCGGGCCCCTGCGTGGAATTCAGACCCCCATTTTTAATACCCAGCTTCACGACATTTCTAGCTTTGCCCTTTAAATAGATAAGGATTTCCTCCGTTCTGCATTCAACGGGAACATTACTTTTGTGGAGATAAACCTTCATCAAATCCTCCCATTCATCGATGGCCAACACATCTGAACCATCCCCTCTAAACACCGGTGGCTCTTTGGCACCCTTTTCAATAAACGTGACATTTGAAAGGTTCAAACTACGACATACATGGAATCATTGGCCTGTGGAGGCGAATCAGGAGCCCTGGGAGACTCGGCAGAAGAGCCAGACGTGTTCAACCTAGACACAATATTATCAGCTAACATGTGACCCATCTGTTGCATCATTTCATCCATCTGGTTCATTCCCCCACAGTTTCATCATCAAACACATGTCCCGTGCTGCACTTAGGCAGACCAAAACTGACATCATTCATGTTACGAGGCATAGCTCTGCCTCGGGCTATACTACTACCCACATCACTTAAAGGAAACGGGAGAGGAGACACCAGAGCTCCGCGCCCCTGCCGGCCATGGCAGGCGTGTACAGCTCCTCCGAGTGCATATCAGCGGCGCGAAGAAGTCGCTGACGTCGACGATGTAGTTTCCCGCCCCGGTGGTCTGAGCACGAACAGCCCCTCGTGTGGCGATGGCGGCTCCCAGTGGCGAGGCGGCGGTGGCACAGGAGAACCGTCCTGGAGCCCAATCACGAGAACCCGTGGACCCAGCAACGTCTGGCAAGAGAGTCTGGCTGCAGACCTCCACTCTCAGGACCCTGCCTTGCAGACCTCCACTGTCAGGTCCCCTCCGCTGTCAGGACCGGAAGTTTATTCGAAGCCTTTCAAAATAAAACCGGATATACTGGAAGCACGTATTTGTCGTTGTTCCTTGGGCTTTATTTGATCTAATATGATAATATGATATAAAAATGTATAATATATGTATAAAAATATGATATAAAAGCAACTATAAGTAGTAGCCTTCATGTTTGGCTGCAGACCTCCACACTCCCCTTCCAAAATGAAAAGCAGGCATACCGGAGGACGTATTTGTCGTTCCCCATGTGAATATACTTTATTTATTGGGGCCATATTTTATGTATATAATGTAAATATGATTCAAAAGCAAGTATTCCAGGAGTAGCCTATGTAACGGAGGCTGCTTGGCTTCCAGAAGTACGTTAGGTAAATCTCACTCCTCTACGCTTCATAATACACAATGATTACATTACAGATACTTGTCTGGTAGTCATGTGGGTAAGTCGGGCGTTCCCAGTGCAAACCACATAGGTTCGATACCAGCGCTGAACAAGATGACATTTAAATTTTGTTTAGTTTTCTATGTGAGCACACTTTAGCTCTTGGCGCATTCATTTATGTCTAAATATGTAAGTATTATTTACGTGTAATCACGTTGACTTAAAAACAGAGGGGCCATCAGAATAAAATAATGAAATAATAACTCACTATTCCAGGCCTAAAGGCTTTAACTGGGCTGCAGCAGGAGCATGAGCTGCTGTTCCAGATATAAATGAAGTAACACAAGCGTAATTGTCATGGAAATCTATCAAAATAACGACTGATGAATGAAAATCTGAAAAATATTCGCATCGAACTTTTCATTCTTGCGGCGGGGAGATACCATTTCATATTGAACTAACTCAGAGGGGTGTTTAAATGGAACACCCCTCCGCTTTAGTTCAAGTTGGTGCAGTCCAATCCAGCGGAGACAAGTGTCTGCGCGAGTTAAGAGACCAAAAGGCAGTGAAAGGTAGAAAAGTGGTCAAATAAATGTTTTTATCTACATAACTTGTGCTGATTGTGGGTTTGTATCAGGCTCAGACTGTGTGTGCAGCGGCCCATGTGAAAAGAGAAATTGTTAGGAAATTGTCAATGTGTGGTATTTGATCCAACGACCTCTTGTACTTGAGACCAGCGCACTATTACGGAGCCATAATTCCGGGCCGGTCTTCTCCACATTCCCGGGCTGAAATTAGGTCCCAGCACGCCCCTGCTTAAAAAAGATAAGAAAAAATATAGTATGGGAAACTAATAAATATGCACTTCTTCTTCTAATGGTTTCCGGCAGGCTGTACACGTTATGCTGCCCTCTTCCGTTCAATATGCACTTCCGGTCCGGTCCTGACAGCGGAGGGGACCTGACAGTGGAGGTCTGCAAGGCAGGGTCCTGAGAGTGGAGGTCTGCAGCCAGACCCCTCTCACGTCTGGTCCAGTTCGAAACGGAGTCACGGCACCAATGTGACCTATGCTGTATATCTCTGCGTTGTGTGTAGTGCTCTCATTAAAGTGGAGGAGACCAGGCTGTGTTGGGAGTGAGCAACGCTCCAGCTCCGTTTATTTGGGGCAACTGGCGACAGAATCAAAAGACTGGCGTTAGCCCACTAGCATGTGGAGTCGACCCAACGTGGTCTTCCCTCAAGACACAGAAACAAGAGATAGTAATAATAAAAAAAGGTACCTGGCGACAGAATCAAAAAGACTGGCGTTAGCCCACTAGCATGTGGAGTCGACCCAACGTGGTCTTTGGGGATAAACAAAACAAAAACACGTAAGTACAAAATACAGACATGACTAATGATAAAACAATATAAACAACATAAAAGACAAGTTAAAACCTTATGATATGCATTTTAACAATATGATGGCTAACGATGCCTAAAAACCCGCTCACCTTCCCTCAAGACAGAGAAACAAGAGGGGGAGAAAAAGGAGGAGCCATCCCTATATACTCCTAGACCGGATGTTCCAAGCGTTGGACCGACAAAATAAAATACACAAGACAACTAACGCACACTCAACCAGGTACATAAAACATATATAACAAAAAGGTGGGACAATATGTACACAGCCCCGAGTAAGTGTTACGGGGCACTCCCACATCATGTCACACCGTGGCGCTCAAAACCCATTACCAGGATTTTAACCCGTCTATAATAACACCATTACACTTATACTGATGTATATATATATATATTTTTTTTTGAAAACCCAAATAATTTCTTGATATTTGCTCTGATTAATTGTGTTTAATCAGTGGTTGTGAGATAAGTTCTTATCTTTATCCAAAACATTCCCAAACATAAGCCTCCTAAACTAAGCCACAAACGACTCTTTACCAGCTGCACGTTGAGCCTGTGCAGCTGGTAAAGAGTCGTTTGTGGAGAAAGAGACGTGTGAATCCGGAGTTGAGGGAGTTTATGATCAGTGCATCAGAGCGGGTATCAGCGAGGGAATGGACGGATAAGCGCTGCCGCTAACCCAATGCTAACGGGGAAAAAGCAATAGTCCTTCGCGGTAGCAGCATTACAAACGCTGATATTTTCACGGTACAACCACGATCTACCGCAAACCTTAACTAGACTGAGAAGTAATCAAAAGCACATGGTGCAGCGCACACCATATCTCGCCGCTACATTCACTATGGGCCGTGACCATCAGCTGCATGGGCCAAAATCGCGTGCCTCCCTACATAAGCGTGGTTTGTTGCTATCTGATCATTTGTATCCGAACCATCTCCAAATGACTGAGCCACTGGTTTTTCTTTTACCAACCAAGGGGCTCTCCTCCGCACGCTTCACAGACATTGTTGCTTTCTCCATGTTTGTTTGCTGAAGAGTGTGCCTGAGTGTCTGAGGAGGGGCGGGGCCGCTGCGCTGGGAGCAGTGCAGAGAGCTCCGCTCAGCGGCTTGCCTGAAGCAAGTATTACAGCGCAAATTTGGACTATATCGATATATACGATATGGTCTAATTCCATATCTCTTTTTAAAATATATCGATATATCTTAAATATCGATATATCGCCCAGCCCTAGCTTAAAGATATTTTCATTTATCATTTACAGATATTAACGAATGTGAGGACGATGAACTAATGGCAGGCAGCCTCTGCGGAGTGGGGACTTGCAAGAACCTCGATGGGAGTTACTGGTGCAGTTGTCCAAAAGGCTACACAAACGATTGGAACGTCAGGAGTCCATGCTCAGGTACAATTCTTTATTCAGGTGCTTTAATTTCATTTGTCCATATGCCGACTGCACACACTGAACTGTGGGACAGTGAGAGCGTGTGAAACTAATAGTAACTAATAGATAAGGATTCTGAAAGTTTTGAGTTCATATCTAGATGACTTTTGAAATTTAGGGTAATTTCAAGGGACTCTGATAATTCTTCACCATTTTTAGATAAGACATTAAAAAAAAGCGACAAAGAAAAGTTTTATGTCTTTTTATGCCAATTTAATTGTAAAGCATTTGTCCTTTTTAAGAAATGCTGTATGGTCTTACGCTAAAATTAATTGTGCATCGGATAAGCTTAATTGTTTTTCCTTTAGACCAGAATGAGTGTGGCATCCCTGAATACTGTGGAGAAAATGCAAAGTGCTTCAACACTAATGGTAGTTACTACTGTCAGTGCTTGGCCGGGTACCAAAATATCAGGGGGAGTGTGAATTTCACCTACGATGGACAGTGCCAAGGTGAGTGATATCCATAGAATCTAAACAAAAAATGTTTTTTGTCGCTCTGGATACAAGAATGACACCAGTGTTTCGGGACAGGGGCAGTGTGTAGGTGAGTGCCTCTGAGTGGTTAATGTATGTGACCCTGTTTGTCACATGTGGGGCTGAATACCTTTTAATTTCTTTGGATTTACGATACTAACGCCTGAACAATACGTCAGTGATAAGATCCTAGCTGCTGTGGTTGGGTCTTTGGGCGAGACATTAAATCTATGTTGCACAATTGTGGGGTGTAGGGATGTTGCTGATGTTTTAGTGGAGTTGGAAAACACTAAATAAATGTAAAAAATAAATGAATAATAAATAGAACTTAAATCCACAGTTCACAGCAATGTAAATAATTGTATGGAATAATTGTATGGACTCAATTAACCAAATCTGGAAGCTTCTTGAAAAAAAAAAAGGTCAACGAAAACGAGGATGAAAACGCACAAAAAGCAGCAAAAGCCACAAGAGAGCAGCAAAAAAGTGACAAAAACACAACAAATAAGTGACCTAAAAAAGCGACAAAGAAGCAACAACAAAAGAGCAACAAAAACATGCCCGAAAAGCAACAAAAAGCAACGCAAAAGGCCACAAAAAAGTGACTAAAGAGCGACAAAAAGGTGACAAACACGTGACGAAAACATGACATGAAAACGATGGAGAAAACGATGACAAAGCAAAAGAAATACAAAAATGTGACAAAAAACGTGCGATCAGTCTTGTAGGCCTTAGCTTTCAACTGAGGCGTTACACTGTAATTGGGGCCATATAATTATTTACACATTTCAACCTAAGTGAGATTTTAACACATGATTTACCTGCGATGAGTAACAACTTTTGTATATTGTGTCGATTACAAAGTACTATTCAAGAAAGCTTACGATAAAGTTACACTCACGGCATTGTTTCAAGTTGTACAAAAGCTATTTGTAGAGTTAGATGTCGTCATAAATGGACTGTCAGCAGCTGTGACTTTGTTTGCCCCAGGTTTGCTATTGCTTCATCATTTTAAATATTTAATATACGTAAAATCTCTATACATTACTGGGCAAATTGCCTCCCTGTCAATGTTGTTGGTTTGGTCACAATGATAATAGCTAACATAAGCAAAATTCCTCAGTTAAAAGGGTAATAAACCCTCCTGAACAAAGCCCTTTTCATTTGTAATTGTACAGTAATAGTTAACCTCTCTTGTAAAAGGTCTGTAAAAATGCCGCGAAATATTTATGTGTAGAGCGAGAGAGCAAAAGATGTGTCATACTGAGCTCAATACGGAAAACAGTGCAGATAAAACCGTACAAACCTCAAAGACGACAGGAGCCAAATTAAGACCATGCAACTTAATACTCATTTCCACTGATACACTTAAGCGATACCATTATGATGTGGCTTAAAGATATTTTCATTTATCATTTACAGATATTAACGAATGTGAGAACGATGAACTCTGCGGAGTGGGGACTTGCAAGAACGTCAATGGGAGTTACTGGTGCAGTTGTCCAAAAGGCTACACAAACGATGGGAACGCCAGGACTCCATGCTCAGGTACAATTCTTTATTCAGGTGCTTTAATTTCCTTTGGCCCATATGCCGACTGCACACACTGAACTGTGGACAGTGAGAGCGTGTGAAACTAATAGTAACTAATAGATAAGGATTCTGAAAGTTTTGAGTTCATATCTAGATGACTTTTGAAATTTAGGGTAATTTCAAGGGACTCTGATAATTCTTCACCATTTTTAGATAAGACATAAAAAAAAGCGACAAAGAAAAGTTTTATGTCTTTTTATGCCAATCTAATTGTAAAGCAGTTGTCCTTTTTAAGAAATACTGTATGGTCATATGCTAAAATTAATTGTGCATCGGATAAGCTTAATTGTTTTTCCTTTAGACCAGAATGAGTGTGACGACCCTGAATACTGTAGAGAAAATGCAAAGTGCTTCAACACTAATGGTAGTTACTACTGTCAGTGCTTGGCCGGGTACCAAATATCAAGGGGAGTGTGAATTTCACCTACGATGGACAGTGCCAAGGTGAGTGATATCCATAGAATCTAAACAAAAAATGTTTTTTTTGTGCCTTCTAACTGAACTGGGTTACTTTATTTTGTCAGATATTAATGAGTGCACAGACAACGTGAATATGTGTGGACCAGCCTCCCACTGTTCCAACACCTTTGGGAGTTACAAGTGCGACTGTCGCTCTGGATACAAGAATGACACCAGTGTTTCGGGACAGGGGCAGTGTGTAGGTGAGTGCCTCTGAGCGGTTAATGTATGTGACCCTGTTTGTCACATGTGGGGCTGAATACCTTTTAATTTCTTTGGATTTACGATACTAACGCCTGAACAATACGTCAGTGATAAGATCCTAGCTGCTGTGGGTTGGGTCTTTGGGCGAGACATTAAATCTATGTTGCACAATTGTGGGGTGTAGGGATGTTGCTGATGCTTTTAGTGCAGTTGGAAAACACTAAATAAATGTAAAAAATAAATGAATAATAAATAGAACTTAAATCCACAGTTCACAGCAATGTAAATAATTGTATGGAATAATTGTATGGACCCAATTAACCAAATCTGGAAGCTTCTTGAAAAAAAAAAAAAAAAAAGTCAACGAAAATGAGGATGAGGATGAAAACGCACAAAAATGTGACAGAGCGATGAAAAGCAGCAAAAACCACAAGAGAGCAGCAAAAAAGTGACAAAAACACAACAAATAAGTGACCTAAAAAAGCGACAAAGAAGCAACAACAAAAGAGCAACAAAAACATGCCCGAAAAGCAACAAAAAAGCAACGCAAAAGGCCACAAAAAAGTGACTAAAGAGCGACAAAAAGGTGACAAACACGTGACGAAAACATGACATGAAAACGATGGAGAAAACGATGACAAAGCAAAAGAAAAGAAATACAAAAATGTGACAAAAAACGTGCGATCAGTCTTGTAGGCCTTAGCTTTCAACTGAGGCGTTACACTGTAATTGGGGCAATACAATTATTTACACATTTCAACCTAAGTGAGATTTTAACACATGATTTACCTGCGATGAGTAACAACTTTTGTATATTGTGTCGATTACAAAGTACTATTCAAGAAAGCTTACGATAAATTTACTCTTACGGCATTGTTTCAAGTTGTTGTTTTCAAGAGTTAGATGTCGTCATAAATGGACTGTCAGCAGCTGTGACTTTGTTTGCCCCCAGGTTTGCTATTGCTTCATCATTTTAAATATTTAATATACGTAAAATCTCTATACATTACTGGGCAAATTACCTCCCTGTCAATGTTGTTGGTTTGGTCACAATGATAATAGCTACCATAAGCAAAATTCCTCAGTTAAAAGGGTAATAAACCCTCCTGAACAAAGCCCTTTTCATTTGTAATTGTACAGTAATTGTTAGGGATAACATTAAATCGCTATTTATCATACTGGGTCAAACTGTAATGTCGTACTGCCCGTGGGTCAAGCCGTACGGTCGTACTATCTCTATTATAGCCTTGACTGGGGTGTTCAGGCACCTATTATCAGCCACTGAATGCTTGCGTGCGTGTTAGCGTGATTTTTGAGGGTATTTACGTGTCTTCTGTGGGAGCATAGACAGACTTGAATGTTAGGACTGGCAATGTCTTGATTCCATGTCTCCGGGTCCCGCAACGATGGCAAAATAAACTTCTCCTGCATAAGACATCCTGACTGCTGCCTATTCTTCATCAATCTCTCGATCATCGTTTGTTCCATTCTCTAACAGTAATAGTTAACCTCTCTTGTAAAAGGTCTGTAAAAATGCCGCGAAATATTTATGTGTAGAGCGAGAGAGCAAAAGATGTGTCATACTGAGCTCAATACGGAAAACAGTGCAGATAAAACCGTACAAACCTCAAAGACGACAGGAGCCAAATTAAGACCATGCAACTTAATACTCATTTCCACTGATACACTTAAGCGATACACCATTATGACGTGGCTTAAAGATATTTTCATTTATCATTTACAGATATTAACGAATGTGAGAACGATGAACTCTGCGGAGTGGGGACTTGCAAGAACGTCAATGGGAGTTACTGGTGCAGTTGTCCAAAAGACTACACAAACTATGGGAACGCCAGGACTCCATGCTCAGGTACAATTCTTTATTCAGGTGCTTTAATTTCCTTTGGCCCATATGCCGACTGCACACACTGAACTGTGGGACAGTGAGAGCGTGTGAAACTAATAGTAACTAATAGATAAGGATTCTGAAAGTTTTGAGTTCATATCTAAATGACTTTTGAAATTTAGGGTAATTTCAAGGGACTCTGATAATTCTTCACCATTTTTAGATAAGACATAAAAGTTTTATTCTCGTGCTTCGAGGCGTTTACATTTTCTTGTAGCTCAATGTGAAGTGGAGAGGTATGGAATAAAACATACAAGCAGTGGTGGAAGAAGTACTTAATATTCTTAAGTAAAAGTGCAAATACAGGACCAAAAATGTACTTAAGTAGACTAAAAGTATCTGATAAAAATAGTAATAGTACTTAAGTTAAAGTACAAAAGTATGCATTGTAAAATGTACTTTGTAAGTAAAAAGTAAAAGTATTTAAGAGTTTAATGTGCAGGATCAAATCATTTGAATCAAACTAGGCCTAAACCCGGACTAAACTAGGTCAGGTCTAAACCAGATTCAAATAAGGTTTACCATTAAACCACTAAACCAAGTCTAAACTGGGACTAAACCAGTTCATCGTAGAGAGTTCACTTTAAAAATAAAATACTTTTACTTTTAACCCAATTTAAAAATGTAGTGGAGTAGAAGGTATTCATCATAAAATGTACTTAAGTAAATTAAAAGTACCTATAATTTGTACTTTTACTTGTACTTTTTACTTTGTTACTTTCCACCACTGCATAAAAAAGCATTTTAGGAGGGCACCACCTCATGACATCAGCTGGTGGAACGGAGCATTTTGAGCTCTCGAGTAGGAGCCTGAACATGTAAGATCACTCAAACAAACATGAAAAAAGATTTTGGTTAATAAAAGCAGGACTTTGACTGAGTTACGTCAGTTTGGTCGACACATTGGGCCAATATATGCACTTAGTAGATTATTGTTCTTTGTTCAGTTAATTTATCCGACTAAATGAGATACACAAGGCTTTTTCTGATACTTTAATGATACAGTTGATGCCTAAACATCTTTGCAATAGTTATATTTCATATTATTTGGCTAAAAACTTTTCAAATCGGCTCCAAATCATTAGCAGCTCTGGAACAGCAAAACTCATACCAGTCGATCTGTAGTTTCTTTCTCATATTTGGTAATGCTTTTGTTCATTCAACTTTTAGCTAAACCTCCCTCAGAGTTTAACCTTGTGCTTTAAGCTCCTTGACAAACTGAAGTTAATTTTTTGCCCCGACCCAGAGCGTGCACTTTGTGTTTCCATTGCTGTCTGCTCTGAATTATGCAGAGCTAGATACGATCTGTAATGTTGTATGTTCCTCGAGATAAGGCTTTTATTGCCATTCACTGATGTTATCCAGACAAGAGCGAAATCTAATGTAATCACAATCACGCTTTGTTATTTTTAAAGAATTGGTCTGTGACAGCTTCATCGCACCAGGAACGGTAAGTCCTATCTGCACACATAGCATAGACAAGAGCACTGTAATCGATAAGTCATTTTAACAAGTAGCCCATCAAATCAAGTAAACCTGAATTTATGTTCAGTTCAAAATGAGTGTATTGGTTGTGGACACTACAATTAAGTATAACTGCTATTAGGGTTGCCAACTTTCTCTCAACCAAATACGGGACATTTTTTGTTATTTTTAAAATTGCCAATACAAAACAATAACAACAAACTAATCTCAGATTATTATTATTTTTTTGCATCTTGCATGGACACACTGATACAGTAAACTCTAGGTGGGGCTGTTACACAAGATGTTCGTGCTTGTTTTATTTTTTACTATCAGATCTACTAAACGGTATGGCCATACCGCCTTTGCTATGCCCAATCCCGTCAGACCTTGGAAGCTAAGCAGGGAAGGGCCTGGTTAGTACTTGGATGGGAGACCGTTTGGTAACACTAGGAAGCCTAGCGAATGTAGTGAGTGAGTGAGTGGTTGGTGCTGGTCGGAGGGGCCGATGGCGCAGACTGGTTGCCTCGCTTCTGTCAGTCTACCCTAGGGCAGCTGTGGCTACAACAGTAGCTTACCACCACCGAGTATGGAGTGAATGAATAATGACGACAGTGTAGCGCTTTGAGAAACTTGGTAATACAGGCTTGTAAAGCGCAATACAAGTGTAAGGCATTATTATTATTAAACGCATTTGCCACCACTTGTCAGACTAAAAAGAAGCATGTAACCACATATCAGCAAATACCCACGGAACAAGCATTACAAACAGACATCAGACCATCATTAAGGCAAAAGTTTACTCTATAGGCGGCTGTCAAACAGCTCCAAAACATCATTTAAACAGCAGACTATGAAACAGCAGATTACCTAACAATGCATTCACCCAAATGATATGAGAGCATAAAGGAGTCGTTTATGTCCTGCCAAAGTTAACAACAGCCCGGACAGATGTGAACCGTGTGTAAACATGGACTCACCGCGTTGAGGAACATCGCGTCCTCCTTACGTACATAAACGCACGGCGAGGAGTCGTCCAAAACCGAAGAATATCTGAGTATTCCACCGGTATTAGCTAGTTCTTCATAGTGTTTACAGATGCTGCGTGTGAAACTTTCAACACTCAATATAAGGGACAAAAGACATCCCGTACGGGACAATCCTATTTAGATAAATATATGGGATGTCCCGGCTAATACGGGACAGTTGGCAACCCTAACTGCTATCGACCCGGGCTTTCTCTCATTGTTCCAAAAACATGTTAAAATTGGCCTCAGTAAATAGGCCTAAATACGTATAAACTGTAGTGATTGAATTTGAGAAATTGTCTTTGTTTGTTATCCCCATTGAAGTTGCTACAAGTAACAGCTCATCTTGGAGCCCATCAAATATAAAATTAATATAAAAGTCACTCAGAATAAGCAGTGATGAATGAAAAAAAATAGATAGAGATAGACTACACACAACCTTACCTTAAGTAAATGACATATTTTCCTTTGTAGCTAAACATAAATAGTGTTTGTCTCTTTGAGTTGGACTACAGGAATAATTAGACTTTTCCATAGAAATCAAAAGGTTTTCTGTAGGGCTCTAATTGCATCGGTCTGCTTTTTTCCCTTAGAAGCGGTGACACACTAAACTACGTGTACCTATTTAGGATTTGTATAATTGAACCTTGCTCTGTTTTGCTTTCGCAGTCTGCCTCTCCATCACTAAGCGGCCTGGCAGACATTTTCTCCATGATGAAGAACAGTTGTTTGGCTCTGTCTGCCCCGACTGCCCCTGAGGAGGGGAAGACTGATGGAGAGGCGCTACTGGAGGTTAGAAAAGCACTTACAAAAACACATTCACAGACGCACAAATTACCTTCAGGTGTTTTACTGTGTGTCTTGTTTTGGAACAGAAACTTTTCAACGCTACCGAGTCCATCCTGTCGCCCGTTCAGCAGCTGGACCGGGGGGAAGATGTGACTGACCTGCTCCATACAGTGGAGAACTTCATCAGGTTCATCGGACCACAGCTTAAACACAACAGCACCCGGATAGAGACCACTGAGACTGGTAGGATAGGAATTATTTAGCTCTAACTCTGTTTACAAATTGTGTTCAAAAGCATTATTTTCCACATAACATAAATCAATACAAGTGAATTTGAAGGATTTTCTGCTTTTGTAAAAACAAAAACCTCATGAACATAGAATGAAAACCAGTAGCATGAATGTAAGAAAACAAACTGAAGTAGATCATTCCCTAAATGTTAATAAAGTTACAAAAGTTTACGGTAAACTTTTCAATGAACAGTTCATGAGCTTAATTTTAGCTGATGTTACATGAATTTCTGATCCCCCTCTAATTATAAATTACAATAACAATCTGTGTATAGGGACTTGAAGGCCGTGAAAGCCTGTAAATTATATAATATATACGTTTTAGCCAGGAGTCTCAGACATGCGGCCCGGGGGCAAATTCGGCCCGCGAGATAATTTTTTGCGGCCCGCGAGATGATTTCTTATTTATATAACATGCGGCCCGCCGGTAAATTGCATTAAACACGTTAGAACTACATTTCCCATGAGGCACCGCGCGGTAGCGCCAATGCCGCTGCGGACGCGACAGGGAAGGGAGATGCAGCGCTTTTGCAGATGATTTATCAACTGTTTTCAACACAGAAACGGACTAACAGCAGCGGACTGTGAGAGGAGCTCCTGAAACAGGTGGGAGACTGTCAGAATGCGATGGAGAAACTTTAGTTGTTCAGCTAAACATGTGCTGGAAAAGTTACTGCAGCATGACAATAAGCACCTTTACCATCTTTACCTTTATGACTTTGCAAAGCTAACACATCGTAATTAGTGTTTAAAAGCGTCACACCAGTAGCCTGGCCTTAGCCATCCGTAAACTCCGGTCAATTATAATTTCCCTACATGTACGAAACGAAATGAGTACGAGGGTTTGGTAAAAACCAGGCTATCACAACAGTAAAGTGAGGAGCCTTTTCTCTCCATCTCTCTCAGAGCAACATTGTGTGCTCACACAAGAAGCACATCATGTCAATAGATAGCGTTCACGTGACATCACAACATTCTAAAGAGCCTATAGTTTAAAATTGAGGTGGAGGGCAACTGAAAATTCCATGGCCGTAACCATAGTAACGCTTAAAATGCAGATTTCTAGTCTTAAATCATTGCTAATTTCTCTGTAATTCCTGAGGCCAATTCACATGAAACAAAAGCTGTCACAAAGTTCAAAGTCATATCTTGCAGCTCATATGAACATATGTCTAATTATTTCCTCACAAAGGCGTCCAAAAGTGGAGACAATATTCAAAAACATGTGCTTGATGTTGGCCAGTAAAAAGGACTTTCAGACATAAAATTCACATGTCAGGTTTGTGAATCCAATCACTGTCACATGATGATCAGAGAAAACATTTGGACGTTTTATTTTTGGAAATTTCTTTCAAAAACTGTTTCTCTCCCATAGAGTTGTATTGACACCTGCCCTCCAACTGAAATAGAATTCTATAACGTGAACGCAACCTATTAATTTAATCCTGAGGACACGTGCGAACACATGATCCATAGTTACATTAAAAATAGAGAATATGGAAATGTATAAAAATACTGCAAATAATTACAGCAACTTGATAGTAAAAAATATAAGACCCATCCATTATCTAACTGTAGGTCACAAAAAGGCCTGAGGCCACTGACTCCACATTATTTACATGAGGTGAAACTTATTGCTAGTGCTCATTATCAGCTCCAGTCCCTGGTTGGGCCTTTCTACACTAAATTAAAATGACATTTGAATTACATTTTGCATTTCTTTCTAAATAGGCTAACAGACAGAAACTGGACCTGACTCCTGAAAGATCATTCACTGATGCCCTGAACCAATTTACCTGAACCAAAATTAGATTAATTACAAAAACATTAATTGTCTAAGTCTGTATTAATTTCTAATTTAGAAGCTCAGCAAATGTTTGGCCAATTGGAAACCTCTGGAAGTTTAAAAATGTGCAGATAGTTAATGTACAGTCTATTTTAAGGTATACATTTTTAAGGTTACAGCAAATAATAAAAAGTTGCTAAATCATAATTGACTTAATACAAAAGGATTCGTCTGATGCGCCCCCCGACCAACACTGGGTTTGCATTTGAGGCCCCCAGTCCAAATGAGTTCGAGACCCCTGGTTTTAGCTGAACTTTTGCACACGATTCTGTGGCGTTTCCGTGGTGTAAATAAAGAGCAGCCTTTAGTGTCTCTACTTTTATCATAGAGAGACACATATTGACGTTTACACAGCGTTGAGGGCCACAGGTCGGTTGTCAATGCAGTGAAACATTCAACTGGGTGAGTTTAAGAGCGGTTTTAAGTGTGTCCCACACATCTATTTAGCCTTGGATGCTTAATGCAGCTCTGTTTTGGACTTAAATATAGAAATGGTTCTTAAAGTCACATTTTCTTCCAGCAAAGTTTGATTTACAAATTAAGCCCTGGTCAACTCTGTGTGAACCGTGTCAAAACCATAGATATAATATTAATAGACTCTGTCTCCTCACTCCTCCCTGTTTGCCATATTAACCACGTTCGGGGGGGAAATCATGGCGGATTTACAGACTCCTCCTCCCCAACTCTGACGAAGCATGTTCCTAAAAAGGGCATATGGGCGGGATCTTCACTGTAGACTCAGCCCTCGCGTGACGTATAGCTCGGTCATAACCGCACCATTAGCTCTCATGCTAACGGCCTGTCAATCAAAGTCTGGCCCTCCATTAATATACGAGATTTCTAAAATGTTTCTTACGAAAACCCGCCTGGTCCCTGTAATTGTGCCTAACCCAGCGTTACCACAGGAGGAATATCTAGCTGTGGAAAGTTTAGGAAAATTAGGCGTCATGCTTTAAAGTCGTGTTTACCGTGTCTAAAGTGCAATGCTTGCTTATGGAAGACTAGCTTGTTCTGCCGCCCCTATATGGAGGTACTGCAGCAATGCAAAAATACAAGTATGACTGATGTTTTTTGTAGAACTAATGTCTGAATTGTTGGGACAGATGCTGAGATCGCAGTGCAGAAGGGAGAAACACGACCGACTGGACCAGTGACTCTGACCGGCGAAAACGCACGTCTCGACACGGACTGGGACACAGCCTCTGGGACAGGGCCATACCCTGGTAAACCTTCATTATAGTTCATAAGTGTTATTTTATAAAGCATGTGTCAAAAGGTGAAAATAAAAGTCTGTGACATGTGTTCCCAGGATTTGCCATGGCTGCGCTATTGAGTTACAAAAACCTGGACAACTATGTGAAAAAGTCCTTTGATGAGCTCAGGGTGCAAGTAAAAGGCAACGCGGATCCATCGTTTCACATCAACTCTAAAGTTGTATCAGTTGTTGTGTCCAACCCTGCCACTCAAAATCTGAGCCAACCGGTCTACATAACACTCAGACACGTCGAGGTAAATATTTAAAATTTGACAGTCAGCATTATTTGTTTTATAACAAGAGCTCATAGACCTCAGATCCTTAAGCAGCTCTTCATTCAGAACTTTATTTTGTTCTGGAAATCATCATAGTTAGAAATATCTCATCTGTCTTAATTCTTTTGTGAATAAGATATTGTTTGATAAGAGCAAAGTCATTGGGAATTCAGGTGTTTTATGTTTTTTCGCTCTGTTGATCAGGCCAGTGAGGAGTCTGAGGGGCTGAAATACATGTGTGTGTACTGGAACGACAAAGGGGCCTGGGCCACAGATGGCTGCAGTCGTCAGGAGGCGTCTAATGCCACACACACGGTCTGCCGCTGCGAACATCTGAGCAGCTTCGCCGTCCTCATGGCTTTGTATCCTATGGAGGTAAAGACTCACAGAGAGGCAATGATCGAAGGAAAGAATATTGGATGAAAGATTTTTATTCACAATACCCTTAAGTTATCACAAAAGAAAAAAAAAGACTTTGTCATTCTAACTTTTCTCTACAAATCTATGGATTCTGCTTCTCTTGCTCTTGTCTTCAGGTGTTAGACTTGACTGTAGTCAGTCTAAAACAGAAGTAAACCAGCATAAACAAAACAGATAAGGAGTTAGTAATATGTAATTATTATAGCAATATCAAAGAAACTATAATTACTATGCATAAACAGACGTTTTTAATCATGATAGTAATTCCTTCTGTATTGTTTGGCCAGGCCACACACTCCTCGCTAATGTCTGTTGATTTTTCATCTTAAAAGTCCTAAAAGCTCATCACTTTGGTTTTGTGGTCTGAACTGTCATCGCTGGTGCGGCTCCAAACCTAATCCATTTTCCAACAGAGGCGAGTATCTGTTCCCCATGAAGCGCTCCCTATAAATCCATTAATCTGCACTGCGTTGCCCAAACAGTAAACAGACAACAGACAAGCACAGCAGTGAATAGGCCAAAGGGAAGACAAAGTGTGTGAGGAAAGCTTATGTTGCGCCATGTCTGAACTTAAGACTTTAAGATACTGTATTACTGCTTTCATCCTTAATTGTGTTTTTAAATAACCATGAATTTAAAAAAAATGTTTTACGATTACGAGCAAAGGGACAATCTTACTTATTGTATCCTGACCAGTGGCTGTGTAAAGATGGTCCACTTTAAGATGGAACATTAACACACACAAACACATGACGATTGATGAGAAAATGAATCAATATTTCAATGTTGCTCTCAATTACAAAGACATTAAGCCTTTCAGCACCATTATATAATCTTGGAAAAACATTTTAAATGGATCTTGAAGTCATGTGGTCTTTTTTTGACGCAAAAGATCTCGTTTCCCAACCTAAGTTGTGCCGTTGACTTACAAAACTTGGGCCCTAAGTTACTATGGCCCGACATAATCACCCCTTCTTTCTCCCCTCCTTTTCTTCTCCCTCATGTCACTTCCAGGGCACCATCAGCATCGGAAAATGTAATTGAATGTCTGTTTACCCACTTTCACGCTACTCTGTCGAAATATAGAAAAGGAATGTTCCTTTTTGCAGTTTGCGCTGCTAGACAAGGCAGCCTGCTTCCATTTAAAGTCTCCAAGGTGGGACTAACAGGCACAAACCCAATCATTTTCTTCCGTAAAAGTGGAGACAGCTGCACATTACTTCCAAATCCAGTAGCATGGTGACTATAATATATGTAATATTTAGCTTTTCGAACAGCCAGTCACTCTTCTCTTACAAAAACAGAAGCACAAAATGTGTTTTTTCAGCCACACTGAATGCGATGAATGCCCACAGCCCTACAATGTGATCAGCAGCATTGAATGTCCAGTCTCTGTGAAACATTCCCTGTCACCAAACCCATTGCTCATAGGCATCTTGTTCGAGAAATAAATCCATTCACATTCTTGTAATCTATTTTGCAGTTCTGTAAGATCCTGAATGTTCATGTTTTTGTTTTCTCAGCACACCTTTGGACTCCAGTTAGTGACTAGGATTTGCCTGGTCATCTCCCTGCTGTGTCTGGTCATGAGCATCTTCACCTTTGCCTTCTGTCACTCCATCAAAGGGACGCGCACCACGATTCACCTCCACCTCTGCATCTGCCTCTTCGTGGCCGACCTGGTCTTTCTCGCTGGCATCTCGCAGACTACACCAGTGGTATGTTTACACAAGGGTGGACGTCATCACTCTGTTAGCAACTAAAATAAACACTACGGACTTCACACCACGCAGCCATAACACATGTGCTATTTGACAAAGATAATACACACTCTACCCTCCTCACCTCAGGACAAATGACAGAGTTACCTTTTATTACTCATTACACAAAAGGACATTACCTCCAATGATATGTTTTCCCATTTTTAAATATTTCACTTAACTAACTATTTGGCTCTTTGTGGTTCCTCTTCCGTTTCCTTTTCCTCTTAAATCTGTCTCCTTTGTATCCGCTTCCTTTAAGCAGCACAAAAAAGGCGACTGACCCTATTTTCAGACCTGAACTTCCCATAGACAGGTGAATGAACTGTGTGTTTAATTATTAAGCTTTTATAGCTGTTGAAATTATATCCAAACATGGGTAATCTGTTCCTCCACAATTATCTGATAAACACTATCATGGGTAAATCCACTCAAATGCTGTTACTGGCATTATGTTTACTCAGTTAGATTGCTACAAACTTACGCAACAGATGTATTTTCTCCACATGCAAGAATGCAATCATGATATAGGGTGAGGCAGAGTGTGTTTCTCCAGCCACAATGAAAAGAAACTAGAAAGTACAAAGGTAGAAGTACACTTAAGACGTTTTTCTGAAGTGTAGTATTATTACTGCATAATTTCCTCAATACACAGCAAGTTAAAATTCTTGAATGTATCTATTACCCAATCATAAAGTAAACTACAACAGCTGCTGCAACTACCAGTATGAAGTTTTTTGTTTGTTTACATTTTGCCTTTTTGTCTATCTCCTTAAGTAAAACCATTCACCTTTTTGTTTTTCCATGTTTCAGGGCGGCTGCCGGTTTGTCGCTGCCCTGCTGCATTACTCCTTCCTGGGGGTCTTCACCTGGATGCTGTTGGAGGGGGTGCAACTCTACCGGATGGTGGTCCTGGTTTTTAACGCCACAATGCGACCTCTTCACCTCTACATGTTTGGTTATGGGGCGCCTCTCGGCATTGTCATAATCTCAGCCATCATCAGACCCACGGGATACGGCACAGAGCAGTAGTAAGTTCACATATTTATTTGGACTTGCAGTTACCAACAAGAGGGTGAATCTACTTTTAGACACAAGAAGATCCTAAAGGACAAGATATTTCATTTTTCTGGAAAGAATAACATAGAATTACCTATATATTTTCATTGCAAATGTGTTTGCAGAAGTGTTCGAAAGATTATGATCATGATGATTTAACCTTCGAGGCCAAACAGGAAACTTAAGTTATGCTAAAACAAAATAACTGTGAAATATTGAGTTTTCTTAATTTTATTGTATATTATGTTTATTTTTTAGCACATCAGTTACTAAATACAGAAATTCACCCAGATCTTACGTAATATGAAAGAAAAGAAAGAAATTCCCAACACATTCAAAGTTTATGAACTGAAAATTACATAATTTAATTAAAAAGAAAATCGCAAACATATGTATATGACATTTGTGTGAGTCCATAATATTGATGCAATAAATGGTTAAAGTAAAGGTTTCCTTGATGCAGATATTGCATTTTTGCAGTGCTCCCCTTTATGTTCAGTAGCAATTGTTGTGTGTGGTTGCTTTATCTATTACACCATCACAAAAGCCTGCAGTTATCTTTGTGCTGATGTAAACTAAATGCAGTGAATCGCATGTGTTTCTGCTTTCACTCTGCAGCTGCTGGCTTTCTCTGAAAGACGGCCTCATCTGGAGCTTCTTCGGACCCGTGTGCGTCATAATCGTCATGAACGTCTTATTCTTCATCATCACGGTGTGGAAACTGGCTCTGAAGTTCGCCAGTCTGAACCCAGACCTGTCCAAACTGCATAAAATCAGGTGAGTGCTGAGGTTCATATCCAGACAGACTCGTTGTAGCTTTTAATCACACTCGTCAAACTCACACTGTGAGATCAAGCAAGTCTGTTAGTGGCAGCTTTGGGAATTGGAAAAAGCACAAATGGAAAGAAACTGGAGTAAAATCATTTTTTTTATTGATTGATTTTTTTATTTCGAGCCACACAATACAGGCACAAAGCCAGAAAAAAACACAACAAAAGAAAAACAAAAATAAATAAATAATTACATTCAAGCTCGAAAAGGAGTGGGAAGAAGACAGCTTATTGACTCCCACCCCTGTTCATAAACTTAAATAATAATGTGGTTGCAACAATAACATTGCTTAGTACTTATTATCCAATTAACAATTAAATTAATTACATATTTACAGACGCAACAATGTATTATATTAAGTCACATTCATAGTATGTTACACTTTATAACAAGTGTATAATTTTGTTCCCTATACCTATTTTATTGCCACGTTGGTATTACTGTTATTCACCATCATCACTACAGCCATATAAGATCAAAGTGTTTGAATGATACATAATATACTCCACATTTATTCATGAAAGGTACAATAGTCGCAGACTGATTGATGCTCATGATAACAAGAGTAGTCTTAATGATGTGTGTTAAAAAGGATTCGGGGCTTTTCTTTTTTCTTTCCTGTGTCTGGACCTGCTGCCAGAGGGGAGCAGCCCCCGAGCAACAGGACCATCATTCGTGAGGTGTCCTATGCTGTGCATTAAAAGAGACAAGATTTAGGAGTCTGCTGCCAGAAGAGGCTTTCCTCGAGCAGCCGGCCCCCACATGTCTGCCCTGTACTACGAGTTATGTTGAATGCAGAGTACGTGGATATGTGCATGTTTTACTTGTAAGAATTTAATTCCTTTATATTACCATCAGCATCAATAGCAATACCGCTGTCTGGATCGATTAAATTTGATTCTAAGAATAATATATAAATTGTTAGGTATTTATCCTGGGCTGTTAAAATAATGCTGATAACACAACAGCAATAGTAATAACAATGGCAATAACAATTACAATTACCCCTCCTAATCAATTCTTATACTAATATGACACAATACATTTTAAATAGCTATGATTAATAAAAATAAAGACAAGAAAAATAAATAAAGAAAGAAAACAACAGCAAAACAAAAATACAAAACAAAAATACAGTCAAGACATACAGTATAGTTAATGTAAGATATTACTAATACAATATAGTCACCTAGTTATTTAATAATAATAAATAATAATAATAATAATAATAATAATAACAACAATAACAATAATAATACCAGTAATGGTATTATTTTTATGTGACACCCATTAGCAATCAAGTACCCATTTCCTCCTTCTGGTACTTTGACCATACCATTTTTTTATATCTTGATTTGAAATGATGAATATTTGGACATTGTTTGAGCTTGCCCCCAATTTGTTCCGGAGTTTAACTCCACATACAGACACACACATACTTTTCCTAGTGGAAGACACTGCTTGAATCTTAAAGTTATCACACCCCCTCAGGTTATATCCCCCTTCTGTTCATGTAAAAAGCATTTGTATCCTTGCAGGTAGCACATTTTAGTTGGCTTTAAACAGAAGTTGGGCAGTAGAGAAATCAACTAAATCAGACATTTTTAACAGTTTAGACTGCAGAAATAATATATTAGTGTGATCATAATATCCTACTTTGTGTATAATTCTTACAGCCCGTTTTTGGAGTATAACAAGGGGGTGTAATGAGCTTTTATAGTTATTGCCCCAAACTTCTACACAGTAATTTAGATATGGCAAAACTAATTAACCACATAATAGAAATAATGCATTGTAATTTAAGACAAACTTTGCTTTATTAATGATTGAGATGCTTTTGGAGACTTTACCTTGTATGTGTCTTATGTGTGGTTTCCAGCTTAATTTACTGTCAATGGTGACTCCTAAGAATTTAATTTCAGATGCTGTATCTAAGACTACACCGTCTATATTTACTGGGTCTGGTTTTCCATTATAACTACCAAAGAACATTACTTTTGTTTTATTTAAGTTGAGGGACAATTTGTTAATGTCCATCCCTGTTTTTAATTTCCTTAGTTCACAATTTATGTTAATTACTAAATTACTATAATTGTTGTTAGAATAGAAAATGTTTGTGTCATCTGCGAAAATGACTAATTTTAATAATTTTGACACATTAAAAATGTCATTAATATATAAATTGAACAACTTTGGTCCTAAGACAGATCCTTGTGGGACCCCACAACCAATGTCCAAATATCCTGATGTAAACTCCCCCATCTTCACATACTGTTGTCTCCCAGTTAAATAGCTTTGAATCCAACTCAAAGCCACTCCCCTTATGCCATATCTGTCTAATTTTTTTAATAATATAGAGTGATTAAGTGTATCAAATGCTTTTTTCAAGTCAATGAATATTCCAGCTGCATGTTTCTTTCCCTCTAAGCTATTAGTAATCTCTTCTAATGCATCGATGATGGCCATTGAAGTTGACCTTGCTGCTCGAAACCCATACTGACCTTCATTAATTAGTTTATGCTTATCTATGAAGTTGTCCATTCTACTGTTGTAAAGTTTCTCTAAGATTTTGGAGAACTGGGGGAGCAGAGAGACAGGTCTGTAGTTAGTGAAGATGTGTTTGTTCCCATTTTTATGTATAGGTATAACTTTGCAATTTTCATTTTATTTGGGAATGTTCCTGTTTGAAACGATAAGTTGCATATGTAGGTTAATGGTTTCACTATACTATATATAATTTGTTTAACTAGTGTCATATCTATATCAAAACAGTCTGTAGACGATTTGTTCTTACACCCGTTAACGACATCTATTATTTCTGTTTCAGTTACTCCAGACAAAAACATCGTTTTTGAATTAATGTCTATCAATGACTCCATTTCGTTGCTACTACACTCAGGAATTTCTGCTGCCAGATCCGGTCCAACATTTACAAAAAAACTATTAAGCTTTTCCACAATATCATTCATATTATGATTGTCATTGTTCCCATCAGTGAAATAGTTTGGATATGAATTATTTTTTGCATTACCTTTGATTATAGTATTTAGTATTCCCCATACCCCTTTCATGTTGCTCTTGTTTTATATAATAGATTGGTATAATATAGTTTCTTACTATTCCTTAATATATCGGTCAGTTTATTTTTATATATTTTATATCTGCTTTCAGATTCATCTGTTCTTAATCTAATGAACTGTCTATATAGAGAGTTTTTCTTCTTACAAGCATTTTGTAAACCCTTAGTTAGCCACGGACATTTTGTCGTTTTACTGTTTTTACTGAATTGCCGAATTGGACCGTGTTTATTGTATGCTATACTAAAAATTTCCATGAAAGTATCATAAGCACTATCTACATCATTCTTGTTATATACCTCGTTCCAATCTTGTTTTATTAAGTCACTATAAAGTGAGTATATTGAGTCTTCAGTTCTTACGCGTTTATAAGAATATTTTGAGGTGATTTTTGATCTAACTCATTATCATACACCGTGAATACGGGCAGATGATCCGTTATATCACAAACCATTAGACCGCTGACATTTGTGAACTGCATATTATTAGTGAAGATGTTGTCAATGAGGGTTGCACTGTGCGTTTGTAATTCTGCTAGATCTTGTGATAGTCGGGTATAAACTCATACTGTACATGCGATTAATATACTCAGTTGTCTTGTTTATTTGGATTTAACAAGTCAATATTGTAATCCCCACAGATAAATACCTTGTTACTTATTTCTGAGAATGTTTTTTCTGCCCAATTTGTAAATATTTCCACACATGAACCCGGTGACCTGTATAGACAACTATTATGTTTTTCTTTTTTCATTAATTTCTATTGATAAGCATTCAAGTTGTTTGATGCTGTCATATTTTCTATATTTTGAATTTAAATTCTTAAGGACATGTATAGCAACTCCTCCTCCCCCCTTTATTGGTTCTGTTTACATAGTTTAACGTATAATTGTTTAACTCAAACATGCCTTTATCCTCATTAAACCATGTTTCTGATATTGCAATGATACTAAATAGTTGTTCAAACTGTTGTAAGTATTCTTTGATTGCATCGAAATTCGCGTACATGCTTCTATTGAAATGGATAATTGAGAATTTCCCGTCGGTTTAATAGAGTTGTTGAATTCATTCTCAGTGTAGTATTTGCAATTAATTGCATTAGATGTTAAAAAGCGGTTGGAATGTTTTCTTTGCAAGGACTCAATTCCCAATGCCATCCATCGACGCGGCTCTTTGCTTTTAAAGTCAAAGCTGCGTCAATTCAGCTTTGGTCAGGTTTGTTGGAGACCCATAATCAACAACACCCAATTCATTTAATTTATAGTATTTCAAAAGGGCTTAAAATTATGTCAAGGACAATTACAAAAATATTACATAAGATAAGTACAAATAAATCTTTGCCATTTTGCAGTTTTAAACTTTGAAAAGTTCTTGATCGATTATAGCATACACAAAGGTTTAAATTACACCTTAAAGTGTTCAAAATAAGGATGAAAAATACGGATGCTCGTTCTATTAAAATCAAAATCATTCTTTTATTCCCTGAATTGACAATCTAAAACAGAAGTTATGCAGCTGTCCCCAGGGACACATGTTGATCGACGAGCAGCGAGGAGGAGTGGCTCCCTGCCTGCCTTTTTATAGACAAAGGAAGTAGGCGTTTCCTTGTTGACACTTCTGCGTCTGCGCCATCTGACTCCTAACACATCGCCCCCCAGTGGATTCCAAGAGTAAGAACAATACAGCACTTCAAATCACCCCAAAAGCACAGATTACAAATCAACACAGTTTCATATATATAATCATTGAAGCCTATGACGACAAAACATATATAGAAAAAGCCAACATCCTCCTTTCGAGCTCTCTTAAGAGCTCGCAATCAGATTAGATATTTATCATGAAATCACAGTTACAGATTAAATGTTCTTCAACTAGTCATTGGTCGTTGCCTCCGTCCGTGCAGGTTCGGCGTCTGTGCTATAGAATCATATACTCACCCCTGGGGTGTTTTTTTGTTTGGTGTGTTTTATTTGTTTGTTTTGTTTTCCACATTCAATCATATTTAATCATTTGGGTCAACTATTCTCATAATTACAACCACTTACGTGCACCCACAGAGGCAAGGAACCAAACAGAGTTCTGTAACAGAAACACAAAGAACAGACATAAAAAAAAAAATCACACAAAAAAAATTCTCATCAAGATCGCTCACCGTGAGCCGGAGAACGACCATGCCAGCTAATTTTGTAAAATATGGCTGTACTCAAATTTAACTATTTAACTTGATTTATCTGTTGGAATGTTGTCAATTTTATCTGGAAAATTCAGGGATACAAGTACACAGGTTTCATTAATCTTAAATTTGTAGAGACAAACTCCTTTTTAGCTTCTCGTTTTCCACATTTCCCACAATTCTGGTCGACTTCAGAACTGCAACAAATGCCGAAAACAGAGCATTATAAAATTTATCTATCTGAAACGTATGTCTTATATCGTAGTTGCCATTAAGTGTATCAATTTGTCACTTCTTTGTCTTTTAGATATATTTGCATTTGTTCTTTCCCGTGCCCAAAATAAGCCAAATTATAATCGTCCCATAATTAACACCTCCTTTTGGACTGAGGAAAACTCAGTCCAACAAGAGTCATGTAACGTGTAAAACAACCTTCCATAGATGAGACCTCTATCCTTGAACAGGAAACACAGCAAACCAGCTCAAGTTCACTGGAGATTAATACTTTCGGCATCTGCAAAAACCAACACAATACATATATCAACACAAAGAAAAAAATGAACAAAAACTAATAAATGTTAGAGCAAGTCCATGGAGATTCTATTTGGTTTTACTGAGTCAATATGGGTCGACAGGGCGAATGACAGATGTGAAACCACTCGTCTGGTTTCTCTGGACCTTGGCAGCGTATCAGGTCCTGTCCATAACTCCAAAAACGATCAGACCAACTCTGTTCAGTCCAATTGCGGCCCAGAATCAGGCAAGGTTGGCAAGGAGCATTCTTAGCAGCTCCCGGGAATGAACACAGCAGAGACTTCAGACCTGGGTGAATAACTTAACTAAATCAGTAAACATAGTTCCAATATACATACAATCTTAAGATCAGGGTCCTCTGCAAAGAGGAGCCGGATCCAGGCATCAATCGGCCAGTAAAAGCTCATAAGAGTAACCTGTTGGTCTGCTCACGGATTGAGCACCGAGAGCAGAGCAAGAGGAAGGCCAAAGCCCAATTCATTTCAGTTTAAGACCATTTAGACAATTTATAGCTATAGAGTTCTATTACTCCAGCCCTCTAAGGCTTCAAATTTAAATTTGTATTGTGGTATTCTAATCTTTGAATTTAGTTGTAACTTTAAAGATAATTGATTATTTTTAGTAAATAAGCCAGCATCATCAGGTCTTAAGGACCACTATATAGTTGGTGCATTTTAAAGATATTTTTCAGCTAGCTAAATGATTCTCCACCATTGTGTCGTGGAATGAATTGGAATGTTGAAAAAACTGATACAAGTCTAGCATTATTTAAAAAATAGGACACAGATTAAGAGTACAGGACATTTGAAAATTAAAAAATGTTACAAAACGTTTGTTTCACTCATCGCTTTGATCATGGGGCCTAATGTTAGCCTGTTGTCCAGGAGAGAGAGTAAATGAGAATCAAAATAAGACATTTCATATTATTGTTCCAATACAGGTGTAACAATTTGCAGTCACACTGTGTTTACCTTTTACAATTTTGTTGGTTTAAGGGAACATTTATGTCCATTAAAGTTAACCTTAAAGCTTCTCCATATACCAATCTTAATTTGTCATAATAAAATTTCTTGTGTAGCAATTTATGCGTGTTTAGCGGTAATCAGAGATGATTTGTGGAGGGTCCAGTTCAAGCGTCAGCAACCATTGTCCTGCGAGACCAATAGGCTCTGGAGTGGTGGCAGCTCACAGACCCTGTGGTTCTTCGAGAAGCCCACTAATGTGGTGTCAGGTAACAATCTTATAGTTCAGATGTGTTTCACCTGTCTGCACCAACATGCCAAGAGTCTGTCTGTTCACTGGTAACACGAGTTCTGCCATGGCTGTACACCCACAGCCAGCAGCGTTGTTGCAACCGCTCGTTCTCGAACGTTGCTGGTCCAATTTTGGTTCTGGATCTCG
Source organism: Neogobius melanostomus (assembly GCA_007210695.1). Lineage (NCBI taxonomy): Eukaryota > Metazoa > Chordata > Actinopteri > Gobiiformes > Gobiidae > Neogobius > Neogobius melanostomus. The sequence goes on from VHKM01000282.1 coordinate 2,766,940, forward strand.
TCTGAAAACACCTTAACCACAATTATCATCAAAACCACACAACCATAAATCGCTCCACATTTAGGTAAACTTTTAGATTTTCTTTATTAAATTTTGTTGCTTACTTCTTTAAGCTGCATCTTTAAAAGTTGCACTTCATTTCTTTGTATTTTAGTTCAGCTTGCTCTCACTTCTGGTCAATGCGTACACCATATTATGTACCGTAAATGTATTCATTAATTTATTAATTTGTTTATTTGCTCTCCTAAAATAATAATTCAAATTTTGCATATTGCTTCTTCATAACTTTTAGTAATGCGTCCTCATAACTTTTAGTAATGCGTCCAAGATGGTGCATAACAACATAAACTTAAATGGATAACGGTCTGTACTCCAATCAATGCATCCAAAGTTATAACCTATAAACACTTTTGTTCTCATTCTATGTCACCACAGTGGAGAGAGAGGTTCTAATCTTTTAGAAACATCTCTTTCAAGGGCTTAAAATGTTCTATCACCACAGAACACAAAAATTAAAAAAATAGCATTTATCACACATTAGTTAATTTTGGATATTTCAAAATAGCAATTTTATGCTATTGAGACATGGCACTGCCTTCAGCAGAATGTCAACAACAACAAAATATAATAACTTCATTATACATTCAGGATTTTTTTCCCTTTTTTTTTTCTTTTCAGTAGGGGGCCTATTTCCTCCACACCTCCTTTACATAGATGCCTGATACAGAGACGATTGCCACTCCTCAATGTATCAAGACCTCCTGTTTTAATCATTTCTCAGTTTCTTTCTTTGCTCCAGCCACACAACATTCATACACGTGTCCTTCACGCCACTCACAATCTGCTTTCAGTTATACAAAAATTTCATTCAACCTCGTTTGTTCACACAAACTCTACACTCGTCACTCCACAATAAACCCATATGACAACGAAAGACAACAAGACACCAGAATTTCACAATAATCCCATCACCACATGTACAAATATCTAACCTGACCATACAAGAGCTCATTTGTATTTGGTCAGTAGATATTCACAATATCATAACATAATAACATAACCTGGCCAGTACTTTTAGCTCTTATTCTCTCATTTTCTTATTTCTTTCTTATTCATTCTCTATTTTTGTCTTTGTTATTTCACTGGATTTTGAGGGTCACAAATTTCCCACGGACCAGATAAACGCTACAACGCTCCGTCCGTCGAACTCGGCCCCAGTCTCGGAGTGACAAATTTAGGTCCGTTATATTTCTTTATTCTCTATTTTTTGTCTTTATTATTTTATTCTCTCTCTCTTTACGTGACCAAGGTTAAACGCGTTCTCATCTTTATTCTCTAATTTTTGTCTTATTATTTTATTCTCCCAATAGGTTGGTGCGATCGGCCACCTCTCTAATTTTTGCTTAATTTCATAATACTTTTTTATTTATTATTCACCAACAATCTAGGGCTGAGCGATATGACATCAGACAAGTGTACGATCTCCAGAGCCATCTGCCCGACCTAGCCTTTACACAATAAAAGACACAGTATGTTTCTAAGTTCTAAACTAAGAACTGTCTATTCTATTATTTTATTCATATCAATCGAAATTGGGAGTTTATAATTCAAAAATCATGAATCTATGTGTCACATCGCCATCCTACATACAAACCACACCACACCACAAGGCAAAAACAAGAACAAAAAAGAGAAAAAAAACAAGACACAACACAAGCACAACACAGACACAAACACAACACAAACACAAGAACATCAAAGCACAAACACAAACCACAAGACACAAACACAAGACACAAACACAAGACACAAACACAAGACACAACACAAGACAACAAACACAAGACACAACACAAGACTACAACACAAGACACAAACACAAGACACAAAACACAAGACACAAACACAAGACACAAACACAAGACACAAAAAAAGACAGCCTCTCAAACCTCTGGCTCTTCCTGCTGGCCGCCAAGACAACTTTAACAATTATATTTTCAGTTGCTTTAACAAGATTAATAGTGTTCAGACAAAAAAATGCTCCAAAAGCCTCAGAATAGATTGAAAATACACTGAGAATTAAGAAAAATATGTCCGTTCAATGTTAGGCTAATTAATTTTTCATGGTTATTTGGATTTTCCTTAATTTAGTGTATATATAACAGCGAGTTCCCAGTTATGAATCTTGGTTATGCTCAATACAAAAACGGAGCCAAAATCAAAAGCTGTATGGATCCGCGTAAAAAACGCGGACTCGGTACTGGATACACAGACGGTCTATTCGGTAACCAAAAAACTCGAAATGGATCTGCGAACGATTTGGTTTCGCGCCCGTATATAGTTACTACCAACAATGGCGGCCATAATGGTACTACAATATGGCGGCCGTGTGTTTTTCTGTGTAAATAAACCAATCAAAACAGCCAGCAACAAAGAAAAAAAACTTTGCTTCTTAATCTCCAGCACCAATCAGAAAGCGATGACAAAACAATGTACACTGGCTAAATCTTCCGCTGAGATGTTTGTTTTAATGTCCTGCTCATGTTACCGCGTAAGAGCTAAAAGCTAAGCTTAAAGTTAGCCTTTGTTCTAAAGCTAAGCTAGCAGCCAATGTCCCCAAACAACCAACACATGCTTTTGACCAGAAAGTCACCTCGAACAATCTCAATACCAGCCTGAAAGAATATACTATTCCAACAATGCTGTCCACGATACCTGTTAATAACAAATACATCTTAATGCCTTAGTTGTTACCGACCGGACAGCACTGCGTATCGCAAACTGGAAAGGAGTTCAATCATCTCACCACCACTGAGCGGTCAGCTTAATTAAACATACCAGTTATAAGATGACAGGTTCAAAGATCTAACTCACGAAGATTCTATTCTAACAATTCCAATCTAACACATAGTTCTTCTTCCCATTCACATAACCAGTTCTCGCTTCCCATGGAAGAGAGACTGACGCTTCCGGCAGCCGAGCAAGAACGTCACATTTTCCCACATGCCTTAGACTACGTGTCGTTGTTCCATGGTCCGCAAG